>APFE030979072.1:264530-313461 GCA_000404065.3 Pinus taeda
TCAATGAAAACCGAGCAGAAAGCTTGGTTTATGTGCACTACAACTTGAGGTTGTTGAGTCATTACTGTAATCGGGCTAATGAGGATCCCACATATAGAATTTGGGACAATCACCCAGAGGATGACAATTTGGAGGATGGCATTGGACATATTGAAGAACTGGAAGAGGAACTTGTAAGGGATGAAGATGAAACATCCATGCCACCTCCACCTCCACCTCCACCATCCAGTAGCAGTGCTCGAAGTCCGAGTCTTGTTCCTTTGCTGCCGCCACCTTCATCTACACCCTCACGTGGAGGTTCTAGTTCTGGTCGTCGGTCTGTGCGGGAGCCTCCGAGAAGACCACCACGACCTGCTTATACTCCTGGAGACTCTCGTGGCAAGGGCCACATGTAGATTTATCATTTACAGTTTACTTGTCTTTTTTAGTTTCTATTGGACTTTAGTTTTCATAACTGTTGAGTTTTGAGTTCTTGACTCTTGACTCTTGACTCTTTCATATCATAATGATATTTTTTGTAAACAATATATCACTGTGACAATGAAAATTTGAAGTTTGAAGTTGGGCCTTGGCAATTATAACTCATTGGTAATGATTGTGAATTATGAATATGATGCTTTGTGAAAGACTAAAGTTGTTTTATTTCATCTCATTATTCATGTTTCATTTCATATCATGTTAACAGTTAGAAGTTAGGACTTAGAAATATCTTCGATATTACTTCATGTAATGGTTAAACTTGGCTTACAAGTACAACTTGTTACTTTGGTGATCAATGATGATAAATGTTATTGAATTGAATGCTATTTTAATTTATTATTTTACTAAGGTTGATGACGATTATAATTTCTAGATGATTGATGTGATATGGTTCAATGATCAATTTATGTTTTTTTATGTTTTTTATGTCTATTTCATCATTCTACATGTTTTTGTTGACATATATGTATCAAAAAATAAAAAATATAAAAAATATATATATTTTTAAAAAATCGCTCCGGGATTCGCTCCCAAACCAGGAGCTTCTGAAAATGGTCGCTCCCGCTCCCGCTTCCGCTCCCGCTCCCCGCTTCCGCTCCCGCTCCCAAGTAACATTGTCTCGGCATAATAGTGACAAGGATGATCTCGGCCAAAAGGGAACACAGTCACACTCTCGGTGAAGTTCTTAATGCAGTCATAGTCTTGGTAACAAGGATGATCATTGTTTCAACATAATTATGATGAAATGATCTCATTAAGTGACACACTCTATCTTGACGTACATCAAGGTGCTGTCATGATCTTATCATAGTTATGATCTCGTTCTTAATGAAGACAAAGGTTATGATCTCGGTGAAGGTGCAGTCATAGTGCAACAATGATGAAGGTCTCTGTGATGCCGTAGTGATGGCTTCAATGGTGCATCAATAATGATGATCTCAGCAGTGACAAATAAGAGGATTGGTGTCTTGGTCTTGGAGTGGCATAATAGGTCAAGGGTCATGGTCTTGATATTTGTCAATTTTAATCTCTATAAGAAGAATTTTGTGTGGGTTTTCGTTTCCAAGAGGGTGAGGTTTTGGCCTTGGCGGAAAGCCAATATCTTGTGTTCTTGTCTTTTTTGATTTGGTAGCTATTTGATGAACTAAGAAGACACACTCTAATAATAACAAGTGAAGATTGTGCTAAGATGAAACAGTTAAAAACACCTCACAAATAGTTATCATGATTAGAAGAATCTCATTAACTCTAATCTCCCTAGATTCTTCCACATGGTATCAGAGCTAAGGTGTTGAAGTTAAAGGAAGGGCAACAAAGAGCCATTCAAGGATCGAGCTTCAAGAAGGATATCAAAGAAAGGGATCAAGATCTACAAAAATCAGTCCATAACAACATTCTACAACAACAAGAGATTTTGTCTCCATAGTCATCATCAAAAGGCCATCAAGACCCTCATCAAGTTGTCTACAAAGCAAGGTAGCTCAAGGAACCTCAAAAACGAAGATCACATCATCTTGAAACAGGTTGAAACCTTAGAAGTAGTCTTGATCTACACTACAAAAGAAGGCAAAGCATATTGAAGGCAATAAGGCATTGCCATCTTCAAGGTTCTAAAACAAGCAAGGATCATCTCCTTGCCCTAGAAGAAGATCATCCGAGGAAGGAAAAAATCATCCTCATCAAAAGGAGCAACCTTCTCTATTCAAGAAAGGCTTTCTCATTTGAAAGAAGATCATTCAAGAGGAAGCTCTAATGCATTTGCTTCAACCACTTCCAACATGATCAAGGTGAAGATTTTATCTTCACATCTCAAGTAAGTATCTTTCATTTTATAATCAAGTTTGGTTAAATGACTTCGTGTTTGCAAGGAGATCTATAAATCGATTGGGTCATCAAGATTCCTTGCATAAGAAAGGAGGATAGATATAGTCCCCGGAAGAGAAGTCATATGAAATCAGTCCTAGGTCCTCTCATCCTGATTGAAGGGATCAAAGAATGAGGGAATATCTTCATAAGATCTCAATTGGGAGATAAAGATAATCATCATTGTTCTAATTGATAGGCAAGGTAACAAGTTTCCATGAACAAGAATGTTACCTCATTCAACAATTTGTGGTCTCTATGCTAGATAGAGAAAGACAAGTTGATGGCAAAATTATTGAAGGTAAGGGACTAAAACACGTGCAGAAAGGAAAGAGAAGTTTGGTCCTTAAACAAGACAGAATATTATAGCTAAGATTCAATGCTATGAAAATATTATAGAAAGAAGCTCATATCACCGGAAAGATGGAGGAAGCTGAAGAATAGGGCCAAGGAAAGGAGTAACAAATCTATACTATTATCGAGATGGTATCCCTCACAAAAGGGTCCTATCATAAGCTCTTAAATCTTGTGTTATAGATATGACCATGATAATAAGATGCATCGTGGCCTTATGGTAGCATTAGAAACAAGAGCTCGTGACATCACCATGGGAATCATGAAGGACAAAATCCATGACAGTCAAACTTGAAGGATATAGCTCTTGGGAACCTCATTGAAATTGAAGGAAAGAAAGAAGTCATCTAGGAAAAGGCTCATCATACAAGTCAGAAAGGAAGCATTTGCCAGATGGGGATATACAAGATCCTTAAGATTCTCTGATGGAATCCTCATTGGACGGTTCACTAATCTAGAGAGGAAGCAAGTGTTTCATCAGAAACTCCAACTTGTGGAATTCATGGATAATGCTATGATGACATAAGAGAAGAAGCAGATCAAGGGATTGAAGATCTTTTCAATCGAGAAAGTTGCTAGAAGAAGCCTAGATGAGCTAAAGGTAAAATGAGGTATGTATGCTTGTATTTAATGTTATAATGTCATGTCATATGGTTGCAGGTATCATGGATCATTACTTCTATCTTGAAAAGCTTGATCAAGGAAAAAGAATCTCCTCCTCTGAAAGGATGCATGAAGACATAAGTCACACTAGATGAAATCAACATAATATGTCCTCATATGAAGTATGAGGTGGTTGACTACAATTAAGAAACTTTGATTGAAAGCTCTTGGGAATGGAATTTGTGAAGAAGGAAGAGATCGTGAGATATGCAACCATGATGAAGGCAATCAACATCCAAAGGACCAAGAAGACTTGACAAGGAAATCTCTCGGAAAAGATATGAAAACTCTGATGAAAGTCTAAAAAGATGAAAGATCCTTGACAATGGATATCTTTAGGAGATGTGTCGACATATGCAGGATGCTAATACCTACAGGAATATGTCATGATGAAGAGCCAACTTGAAAGGTACGATTTGATTTAATGTTATGATTTCTTGAATAATATTTGGATGAGTTCATGCAGGGTTACTGGAACAAGAATTGTAAGTACAAGTATAACTAGCATTCATGTGGTGGATGGAAATTCTTGAAAGAAACATGATGAGGAAGAAGTAGCCATATGACGAAGGTTCTAGATATGAAGAAGGCCACTTTCCATGAAGAAAGGAATGACATGACAAACCAAGAAGGAAAGTGATCAATGGTTGATGACCTACAAGGAAGAAGCGCCACTGAAACTCATGACATCAAGGAAAGAAGTTGATCAAGCAGTTGAAGGACCCCACAAAGAAGAAGCTGCTGATGAAAGGACAAGTCCCTGATTAAGAGGGAGCTTGGATTGGGTCACCCCTGATTAAAAGGAAGTGATAGTTGTGTTTTTCTATTTCATGTGTCATGCACTAGACCAGGACTAACAACTATAAGTCTTAGTGAAGGCCATGAAGAGAAATGTAGACACATGATGGAAGTATCCTCCCTAATTGAGAGGGAGAGATAGACACAACATTCTTATCTTCATTTGGGAAGAAAGAATGGAGGATTGGGTAATCATCTGGGATTCGATGCTCTTTGAGGATGTGTAGGGCATCTAAGATAAGAGTAGGCAAGAGGACCGATATTCTTTGAGGGCTGGGAACCCAAGATAAGAATAGTCCTAGAAGGCCATACTCAGTGAACAGCCAGGTGGGTATGTACCTTGAGAGACAATGATGAGGATGTCTATAATCATTAGTCTCGCCAACGTTGTCGCTCATGGTCTCGTGGAGAGATGGAGTTGTTAGTCAAGGCTCTGCACTATGACAATGCTGGTTGATATGATGTTATACAGATGGGATTACCAATCCGATTCTTCTTATGAGAAATTCTTCAGATTGAGAATGACGGAGTACCATTGTGAATACCTCCCTAGTTAAGAGGGAGTGTTGAAGAAAAGTGTAACTAGGTTCGTTCTTCATAATGACATGTAATTATAATTGATGTATTAAAGAGAACAAAATTATTTTTATACCTTGCTACATAGGTTTCATGAGCAAGAGATTTACTTATTAGTGGCTCCCATTGAGAGCCTTGGGATTTATTGATATATCAAAGAGTCAAGTCATGTATGAAGCAACTCTTCTTGAGCATGAGAAAAATATATTTGAGTCGTAAACAATGTCAAGTAGCCTTCCAAATGACAAGTACCATCCTCCTTGTCATGTCGGCTTGGAAATCGAATTAAAAGGCAGTCAAGTCGACTCAAATAATAGACACAATGATTCACTACAACGTCGGCTAATTATGGAGGACAAACACCTATAAATACGCTGCTAGGGTCACCACAGGAAACAACACAAAACTCAGATTTGTCTGAGATTTTCGGAGTTTTGTTACAAGATCACAAACATCACAGTAATTTCGAATAAGTACAAACTTTAGATGGGTACAGGAAGGTTCATTTTTTGGATATACCTCTGCAACTTTGGATGAAACAACAAGTACAGGAATCTCAGATAGCACACTGAGTTTAGGAATCTCAGACAAGTGCAGGAGTGCAGGAATCTCGGACAAGATACAGTGGTATAGAATCTCGGATGACGTATAGTGATGTATTCTCGGCATAACAGTGACAAGGATGATCTCGGTGAAAAGGGAACACAGTCACACTCTCGGTGAAGTTCTCAATGCAATCATATTCTTGGTAACAAGGATGATCACAGTTTCAACATAATTATGATGAAAGGATCTCATTAAGTGACAGACTCTATCTTGACATACATCTAGGTGCTATCATGATCTGATCATAGTTATGATCTCGTTCTTAATGAAGACATAGTCACAAAGGTTATGATCTCGGTGAAGGTGCAATCATAATGCAACAATGATGAAGATCTCTGTGATGTAGTAGTGATGGCTTCAATGGTGCAATAATAATGATGATCTCAGCAGTGACAAAGAAGAGGATTGGTGTCTTGGTCTTGGAGTGGCATAATAGGTCAAGGGTCATGGTCTTGGTATTCGTAAATTGGAATCTCTATAAGAAGAATTTTGTGTGGGTTTTCCTCTCCAAGAGGGAGAGGTTTTGGGCTTGGCAAAAAGCCAATATCTTGTGTTCTTGTCTCTTTTGATTTGGTAGCTATTTGGTAGACCTACGACACACATAGATCATTATTTGACCTCTTGAGAGGACTTTTTCATTTGTGAGTTAGTTTAGTGGGTTTGTCACCAAAAGGTTGTATTATTAGCACATTATTTTATTTTTGGGGCTTATGTAGGCCAGGGAGGCTAATTCCAACTCCTTAGATGTGTATAAATACAAATGAGGTGAGATCATTTCCCATCATCACTTTGGTTTGGATCTCTCTCTTCTTTAGAGAATTTCACACTTTTTGCTGGAGGATGAATTGGAGCATTTATGGATGAATTTTGATGTATGGTTATTAGTTTATCTTCTCTTTGAGCTTTGTTATTGTCATTTGTGAATGGTTGGATATACTCTACTGCATTGTAAGTACAAAATTTTGATGCTATTCTTTATTACTTTTGTCATATATGTTGAATGGGATTTTTGTTGTTTTAAGTCTAATTGCTACATGCAAATTGTTGCTTCATATTGTGGGATTGTCTCTATCATAATGTTATCTCCATGCATTGGCCCTTGTAGTATGAGTGAAATCTCATAGAGGTAAAATTTGACCTTGACAAGTCATTCCTCTTGTACATTTGAAATATAAAAGCCACAAGACTGCTTTCACTTGACCTAGAGGGTTTGTGCAGTAATTTTGAGGCATCCTTGATTGGAAACCAAGAAATTTTGCACTCAATTAACATAGAATCCATTATCCCAAGTATTAAGGCATTGATCTACTAAGGGTGGTCACCAAAACTCCTATTTTTTCACCTTCTTCCAAGTTTAGCCACATTGGGGTGCCTAGGGCATCATTTTCCCGGTAAGTTAGCCAATGAAAAAGTTCAATCTACTAGGGTCTCCTGCGCTGGCCACTCTTCTAGCCCTCCTCTAGATTTGAAGACATTCCGACGGTGGAGTTGGGAGAAAAGCCAAGCCCTAGCTCCAAGACCAAAACTTGCCCTGCCATCTTGAAGGCTACCACATCCCAGGGTCAAACAACAACATTGAGTCAAATACTTTCTTTGATCCTTCCCACCTTGTATAGGGTAAGAAAATCATTGATTATTCCATACTTTCCTCACACCCTAGGCCAGGTCCACTTGACCCCGTGTGGTTCCCCTCCTTCAAAGGACTATTCTTCAAGAACCATCAAGGATACCAACTTAAACAAGGATTTAGGGTGTGGGAAACTCCTTTCAATGTCTATCCTCACACACCTAATCCCCAAAATCCTCCTCTTTTCCCTAGAAGCACAAAATACCTTGCTTAGAAGGCAAACACGTTTCATTTTTCAAAGCCTTCTTGGAAAGGGTCTGGGTCACTCATATCCATTGAGTTATCATTCATCGGTGACTTCATACATATCGGGTCTCCTCCCATCGGTGAAAGTCCATAAATAGAAGGGAGCCTTAGCTCAGGTGACAGTGGGCTTAGATTCCATTTGTTTCCCTTTGCCTAGCATTTGCCCCTTAGGTCCCCAGCTAGTTTGAGTGGTAATAGGTCTAATTCAAGCATGTGCGATCATAAGACGTTGCGAAAGCATGCTTCCCCATGTTTTTCATCTATTATATGTGTATGTAACAGTGCTGCGGTGACCAAGAGATTGTTGAAGTTTTCGTGACCTCTTGTTCGAGTGGCTTTGTCCACTTTCTTGAGAGATCACATCCTAGTTGGAGCCAGATGTTACCCACCATTTTGTGGGTGATATCCCTAGGAGAAATTTTTTCTCCAAGATGGTCCTCAGCCGGCAGCGAGTAACCCCTTGCAGGCTTGCAGCCACCAACTAACTCGTTGTGCCATTTCTCTACCACCTGAGCTAGCCATGTGGTCCCTCACCCATCTGTCATGATTGTATGTTTGAAGGAGGGCCTCCCGAACTTAAAGGTATGCCTTGTCATTTGGTAATTGAGTATTGTAGTTTGCTTATCATGGATACTTCTGGGCATGGGTTAATGGGGGGATTCAACTGAAAGAGTGGGCTAGGTCTGTGCTCTTGTCCCCCATACCTCTTTTGGATGTTAACCTTGGACCCTAGTCCAGTGGGATCTCTTTTATTGACCTTTGGGATTTAGGGATGGTACTACGTGGGAAACCTTGATTTTGGTTGTGTGGTCCGCACCCTCATTCACATATATCACTCACCTTCCACTCATTATAACCCCATTCATCATTTCTCCCATTTGGGTCCACATCCCTCCATTGGGTCCACAAAGGGTTAGCCTCCCCCCTGGGGCCCACACCTTGGGTCAGGCTTGGAATGATGCCCCGGAGGTTGATGCCGTTGAAAGAAAAGTAAAAGCATAATTGGCCACATTCAATAGGAAAATGTACCACAAAATGCAAAAGATGGCCGGGACAAACACATTTAGCATGTGGGCAGAAGCCAATACATGAGCTCTACTCCACTATGATGGACATCACCCTGGTTCCTATAGGCCCTAGATGAGCCTCCTTGATCATTCATGAATCCATGATTGTCCCAACCCTTTTTGGGAAATGAACCACCCTTACCTTAAAGGGGGTATCCAATACCCTACACATCATGCTCTTATCCCTTGAGCCCCTAGCAGTTAATCAAAGAAAAATCATAAAAGGCAAAAGACATATAAAGAAGGGTGGAAAAATCAAGGCCAGAGCACCTCATGTACCACAATTGCTCCCTCCTATACATTATATACCTAAGTGTGGGCTTCCCTTTTTACTAGCTACCCTTGTACCTCAACATGTGGCCCAAGGTTGCCCCTTTCACTCCCTACTCCATTCATCTCTTTATCACATGCCACCACCCTTTGAAGGATGTACCATGGATATACTATCCCCTTTAAGGGTATAAACCACCTAATAGGGTACCTGGTTAACCCCATTTGGAGCTTGGAGACATTAACACATGCCAAAGCCCACTATGGAAGGGCATGCCATTATAAAGTGCCCACCTGTTTTCCATGGTTTGTAAGCTCTTTAACTCGATTTCCTTAAATGACTTGTTGTACAGGAAAGCTAGGGGACACATTGGATTTTATGCAGGATTGCAGATGGTTTCCATTTTGGGTTTGGTATCCCTATACAGGGTCCTAACCCTCTAGAGGGCTACATTGGCACATGTAGGGTGTGAGTAGAGAGCCATGGGCCTCCACAGCAGTAGACAATGCTCCATGGATCCCCAGAGATATTTAGAGATTACTCGAGATTCACTTATTGGACGAGGAAGATGCACCTAATTCACCATGTCCAATCGGCCCCACAGCTGTACCATGCACTTGGCAGATGACCCAGGGCTTGTATGTTGATGTGGCATCACTTACACGATCATTTGAGCCCTTACAAATGGTCTACACGCATCTTCGATCTACTTGGAGACCCATGAGGTTACTTGTGTGCCCTCACACCCATTGGGAGCATCACAAATTTATTATTGGAGAACAAGGGGCCAACCCCTTGTCCACTACTTTTGGGAGTCCTATTCATCACTATGGCACTTATGGACTTCATCAGGCTTCTTAGAAGGCCCAACGACATGTATTATTGATCATTCGACCTCTTGGGATGCTTATTCTTTTGTTTATGAGCTAGTTTGGTTGGCTTGTCACCAAAAGTTAGTTGTTTTGCACATTATTTTGTTATAGGGGCTAGTGTATGCCCAAGTAGCTAAATTGAATTGATTAGAAGTGTATAGATAGAAGTGATGAGGATTCATTTTAGCATCATCACTTGGATTTGGAACTTGTATCTCTTTAGAGATTTTCGCTATCCTTCTTTTGGAGCATGGAATGAATTTTGATGTTTGGATAATTTTCATGTCTTGAAGCTTCTTGATGGCAAGTTTTTGGATGGTTGGATATATTCTTATACATGTAAGCACATTTTAATGCTATTCTTTCTATCTAATTTTGTCACATACATTGTTGTTGAGATTTCGCTATACTAGGGCTTATTTGCCGCATCTCTTATGCAAAGTTGTGGAAATTTTGTTTCTGGATAGTGAATGCTTCATGTATGGGCCATCTATAATGAATGAATGTTCCTAGGGATGTTTCACTACTGAAATTCATCTTGATAAGCCATTTATCTTGCAAAACGAAGTATAAAGTTTTTGACGTTGCTTTTGCTACTGCCCTAGTGCCAAGCGAAGTTGTTTTTGAGGCCTCCTTTACCTAGAAAATTCGAAGGTCCACAGTCATAATTCTACTTGACTCCATTTCTTCCCAAAGGATTAGGCGTTGGTCCACCCAAAGGTGATCATCTTAAACCTTTTTCAGCTAACTCCCTCTCTTTTTCTAGGCCTAGCCCACAAGTCTCCTAAGGCATCATCTATCTTGCAAACCACCCATAAAAAAGGCTCGATCTCTTGGCCCTACCGCGCTGGTGTGTCTCCTAGGTGCCCTCCAATTTTGAAGAAATTCCAACAGTGGGATTTTGAGATATCTCAAGCCCTAGCCTTGGGATTGAATCTTGCCCGCCTCATTGGGACCCTCACATTGTCTTGCATTAAAAATTCTTTCTTTGGTCCCTTTCCCCCTCCGAAATAGGTCAAGCATATCACTGGTTGCTAAACCTTACCCCCTTGACCTACCCCCAGGTCCACTTGGTCGTGTGTGGTCCCATACACTATTAAGGGTAATTCTTCAAGGATCACTGGGAATCCAAGCTTTCACAAGAATTTCAAGGCCTAGGAACCTCCATTATAAGATACATACCCTAAACCTAAACCTTGAAATTCCCCTTAAACCCTTCCTTGAGAGCTTTAAACCTTGCCTCCAAAGCAAGCGAGCCACATATTTGAGCCTTTCTTGTGAATAGGCTTCTAGGATCACCCCTCACCCTATCATTGGTCTATCCATTTAGTGATCCTTATCATAACTGGTCTCCTCGCATCGGTGAAAGTCCGTAAAGAGTAGGGAGTCTTAGCCGATATGACAGTGAGCTATTGCTCTATTTGTTGCCTTTAGCCTAGTAGTAGCCCTTCAAGGATCCCCTTTTAGGATCCCTGCTAGTTTGAGTGGTAACAGGGTACATCAAATGCATCAACTTGTCTATAGGATATATACCTTCACATACTTGGTAATGTTTTCTATGATGCGTTACTTCATTCTATGCATTGATGCATCCTTGTTGACGTTTTTGTCAACATAGCATTTTCTTGGTCTTTGAACCCATTATCAAGTTGTCATATTTTTTTTTTTTTTGCGAATGATTCCAGGATGCCCAGGGGGATCATCCAACCAGGTCCTCTCAGCCTTGAGCACTCTCTAGACGACGTTATTAGAAAGTGCATTGGATCCTTCATGGTGCTTGACTTTGTGATAAGAAAGTGCATTGGATTCTTCTCCATGCTTGACTTCGTGGTATAGACTTCACCCTTCTCACTTCTTCCTTGTCATCCTGTCTTATGAATTTCTAGATACTCTCCTGCAGTCACTCCTCTTTCCTTTGCTTCAATGTAATATTTAGTTCATGTTTTCTTTTATCATGTTATATTTTTCTTTATGCTTTTGGGGTAGCTTAGTGTATCACTACAAATTGATAGTGCTGATTGTTCCAAAGTCCTATTGACCTTTCATTTGGTCAGTTGTTGGAACATTAATAAAATTATCTTGTCTTATCAATCTTATCTACTTTTGATTTATGGTTATTTATCTCTCGTGCCACTTTATTCTTTATGTTCCTTTGCGATCCTCTGCATGACATTTTATCCCACATCCTCTTTTCTTGTTTATCTATGCATTTAGCCCTTCTATGCCATTTTAGTCTTCTCAGTGCAAACTCTGGTCTTGTTCATCTTTCTTTCTTTATGAATCTCTCTTTGTTCCAACAAAATTCTTCTTGACCATTATCTTATCAGAACTTTTCATTTCGTGTATGTTTTTTAATGTTCTTAATCATAGTTTTTAAAACTGTCCAGCTTGAACTGGAAATCGGCCAAACCGGTTGGTCAGACGCCTGTGCTTGCTAACCATTGCAATGAATCCGATCCAAGGGCTGGTTAGGTACCTAACTGGTCCTATCTGGCCGGGTCCGTAAAAAACTGGCCCAATTAGGTAAATATGTGGCTTGGTGAGGAGATGGGACCCACAAGTGGTTTTGTTGGTGGTTTTTTGCAAACCATGGGCAGGTCCCCTCCTAAATCTGCCCCCCCAAGCTTATAAAAACATTCCTAAGCTCCTATTTGCCTCACACATGTGATTTATGGCATTTGCGAGCATATGGGAGCTTGGACAGTTCTGCAACAGCATTGAGTTTTGAAGCAACAGCAGCAAGTTTGGAGGTTCTTTGTCATCTTGTAGCTGGTTTGGAGCTGTCTACTGGAGTTGGAATCTTTGGGAGGAAGCTTTATCAGTTGTTTTTCATTCCCATGTATGATTTCTCTCTTGAAAATTTCCAGATTTGATTGTTGTCCTTGTTTTTAACTTTTTTTCCTATTTCAAGTAAAAAACAGCCCCTATTGGTAGGCTAAATATGTCCCTTTTATTGTTTATCATAGGCTTTGCATTTTACTTGGATGCAATTTTTCTATTCTATTTGTTGATCTCTTTCCATTCAAATCTGAAATATGGCACCAAAAGCCAAATATGTTGCATGGTTTCATTGTGATGTTGTTGATGGCAAAATGTCATGCAAATATTGCAAGCGCAAAATGGTGGGGGGGAAGGGGGCATCTATCGGTTGAAGCAACAGTTGGGTGGTATAGATGCCACGTAATCCCATGTGATGCACCAAATGAAGTGATAGGGTCTATTAAGGCAGAATACCTTGAAAAGTTTGACAAGTTTGAGGAGGCGAAGGCTAGGGAAAAAGCTATACAAGCAGAAGTTTGATGAATGGTCAATTCATGTTGGCCAGTGATTTGAATTTTGCAGTGCACCAGTGGCATAGTAGCTTGAGCTGTAGCATTACTTTTGGACTCTAGAGGCCATTTAGAAGTTAGAACCTCATTGATTATGTATTTTGTTGATGATATATATATCTATTGTGTTTTAATCCGAGGAAAGAAATCAGCGTCCCTCTTGCTGGCACCAGGCCAGCCCATGGTATTTTGTTGATGATATGTATTGCACTTTTTGCCATTTTGGTATATGTACCCTTTCATGGTATATAGATGAACAGACTTTGCATATTTTGTCTCTAATGGTTTGGAATCTCAATGATAATTTATCTCATTAAAAATTAATTATTTTATGTAATTTTTTCATTTCTTATTTATTGAATCCGGTTTGAATCCCGGTTAGATAGGCAGCTGGTTCAAAAACTGGTTCTGATTTTTATAATTATTTTCTTAATATCCGTACAAGTTTTGGTGTTAAACATTTCGTATCATCTGCTCATCATTTGCCACTTCTTTCTTATTTTTACAAGGAAATGTAACTTGATCTTTTTACGATTTTGGACATCATGTATCCAAAAGAATGAGACTTGTCTTTCTTGATGATTTATGAAATTATGTAATCGATATCTTCATTTCTCTGTTGTCATACAGATATAACTAGACATGCACATGAAGAAGTTACCACTTTGCGGAGAGGTCGCATACAGCAGTATGCAAAAGAATTATTCTACTATAGGCAAGTTATTGTATTGATACTAACGAGAACATTTACTGTTTCAGATTTGGAATTTATACAAACTTCAAAAACAGTAAATATTGTTCCAAATATAATGTATCTGGCTGCTATTGCATCTACCAAGGAGGGAAAACTTACAAAATATTGGCTTGTCCTTTTTGTTTATTAAACTGCATGCAATTTCTATCGATTATTTTCTTAGTTAAATTTCCGGGACCGTTCATTTACATCGTGAGTTTCTTTGATGCATAGGAATGGGAATCCTGGTAACTGCATTTACCTGTTCATCAGGAGCATGGATCAAAATTCGGACAAGATCATCCCAGAAGATGTATGCTGCTTTCAGAAGCGATTCACTATGCAGTCAAGATCTACATCTTATCATCAACAAGCAATAACCTCAAATTCATTTGGACGAACAAAAGTAGATCTTGCTGGATCACATGAAGCGCTACTTCAGACTTCTTCAGCTAATTCCTTAAGCCATCAAACAATTACTGGCACTGCTGATGTGGTTCTACCTGCTGTATATCATGTCTCTAAACTTCATCCAGCAGTGGTGTGTTCTAAGACTAAAGCATCTCCAGCTTTGGCCACATCTGCCCGTAGAATGTTATCCATCTCAAAATCATATTCTCAGAGATCCTCTTCCATAGTGAGTAGTTATTCGCCTTCAGCACGACATGCCCGTGCTAATGCTCATTCATCACCTTATCCATTGCTTTCTAGTAGCCAGTCACTTTCTGTTTTTGCGAAAAGCATCTCAACAAGTGTGGCCACATCACCCTTGCCATCAATAATTGTGCCACCATTCCCACAACCACCTAATGAAAACAATGAAAATTTAGACTCCATTAAAGCACCCAAATCTGTTTCAGCTTCCAATTATTTTATGCCTCCTGCTATTCTTCCAGAAGACTTGCCAAGTAGCCTTATCATTCCCAAACAAGCTCATGGTCTGCCTCTCAATACTTTGCGTGGAAGCCTCCCAAGATTCTCAGTTTCATTTCTATCTACTCCTACTCCAGTAGCAACTAAGCGAGACATGCCTGCACAAGATACAGCTTCACTCCATGCTCTAAGTAAAACAAATCATTTTGTGCCTTCTGTGCAGGGCAACCAATCTCCAGACAGGCAACATAGGATAAGAGTCACCACTGCTTTACCACCTAATCAACCTCCTTTTGTTCTTGCTTCTCCTAAATTTCAGTCTACTGCTATTCAATATCATTCTCCACTTCCAGAAAAACCATATTCTCACAGAATTACATCCATATTTGCATCTCTCCAACCTCTCTCAGCAAGTGTTCAGTCTTATAACACAGAGTCTCCAATGCCATCCTCTGAAAATTTTCATTCTCTAGAAAGGAAGTCTAGTCGAGATCCTCGTTCATGGAAGTATCGGTCTTCATTTCTGTCTCATATTCCACATGCACATGGACCATCCTCAGAAGCTGTGTCTGCCATACTGGACATACCTAGCTCAGAGTCAATGCAAGCCACTTCGGTCACAATCCCAAGATCATTATTGTCTCACAGTCAATGGCAACACAAACATAAATCTTCATTACATTCTGCATCACCCAGTACCGCAAATGCATTTCCTAAGAATATTTTACCAGGCCAGTTTCGAGATCCATTTTCGGCATTTCCTCCAACAACCCATTCAAAGGATTCTTTGGCTAACCTTGCTGGTGAGATTTGTGATTTGTTTGGTAGTTTATCCATGTGGATGTCATAAATTTTGTCTGCTTTTAGATAATTTAGAGTTATGGTAATGTCATTAATTTTTTCTGTTTCACTATTCGTTTATATGCTGCCTCTATGAAATTATTGAACTGCTTTCAATACTGCAAATTTCTACGAAGGGCTTCTCATGCACAATTTTCAATAAATATGTAAAATTTTCATCCTCCAAGTATTCATTGGTTAAACAACAGCCATGGGGAAGATTCTACCATTTTGCACAGCTATGGAATAAGTTGAGTTAGCAAGCTATGTGGTTGAGGATGCAGTTTTCTACTGTCCCAGTTTGAAATTTGAAAATGAGAAATCTTTCATTTCGGCTATATTTGCTTTCTCCCATATGTTTTTGACTCCTATTTTTGGTTAAGAAACTGGAGTTGGGGCAGCAGCATCTTAGAATCTAATCTATATGTTGATAATTGAATCTTATTTGTGATTCATTTCAGCAGATTATGATACACAGTGCTGCTTGTGAACGAGACTATAGATTCTAGAAGACTACCTGTATGTTTGTTATTCTTTTTTAAGTGTGGTTCACTGTACCGGAGATCGATACTAACTACTTCCATGAAAAACCCACCCATGTCTATGTTAGATGGCTATCTTTCATGTAGAAATTACTCCCAAAGAATGAGCATGTCAATCTCGGTGGGACTGCAACCCAGGTGGGGAGGATAAGAGCGACTCCTCCCTCCCCCTTGACACTTTTATGTTTTTCTATTACATAGCGATACTGTTAATTCTTTTTTGTTTCAGATGGCGTTATTTACATGGACCATTTTGTTCCAGTTGCGTTCAATGTTTGATGATACTATTGAAAACAGTGACTGCCATACTAAAACTCTATGATATAGAAGATGCCAGAGCCCATTTTAAAGTTCCTTTCACCCAGTGATATGCATCAAGCGGCAGTGCCCCTTCATGATTTGAAGCCTGAATTCAAATTGTATAGAGCAATTCATGCAACAATGCTGCCTTTTCACCGTCTTTCCTGGACTTTTTTTCTTCATTGAGTGCTATCATTTTTTTCATGGTCTTATTTTTCTTTTTACCCCGACATGGCTATTATGCTTTAGAACAAGAATGAGTTTTCTTAACAAAAATATGATAATACAATTTGTTAAAATTGGCAACTAGGGCCAAACTCCATGTGGGTCATCTTATTTATGGCAGCTGATATTTTTCTTGGATCTCTCTCATCGAGAGGTGTAGGATTGATCTAAAGATCATCCGATTCCGCTAAGTATTCATGGAGTTATGAATTTATGTGTGTTGTAAGACAATTCGTCAAGGTCGGCCAGCAGCCAAATAAACCCTACATGTGCTCAACGTTTTAGTATAAAAGGAGATGACTTGAGAGTCATTTCTCACACACTTTTATCTTTATTTCTCTCCACTTGTCGTGGGTTTTAGTGGAAAAGAAATCTAGGAGTGAAAGCCCTAGACGTTGGAGGAAAGAAGACTAAGGGAGCTGTCCTAGCCCTAGACGTTGTCAAAGAAGAATTCAAAAACGCTGTCAAGGAAGCATGCCCTAGCCGCAGTCTTGGAGGAATCTTATCACAGCTAAGAGAGGCCCTAACACTGTCCAAAAGGCAGCCCTAGACGCAGTCTAAGAGAAGCCCTAAACGCTGTCCAAAAGGCAGCCCTAGAAGCAGTCTAATAGCAGCCCTAACGCAGTCTAAAGGGAGCCCTAACGCTAACCTACAGTGCCTTAGATGCAGGGCTAATACGGCTGAAAAGGTGGGCTGTAGGTGACCCTCAAAACAGGGACAACATGAGAGTTTGAGGATTCAAACATGCCCAGGACAGCAATGCTAATAAATAGGACAACTGGGCTACATGGTGTTGCTAAGACACATGGGACAGCGGCAGGTATGGCAAGGCTAAGGGGACAACAAGGAGGTATAGCATGACTTTAGGGACAACAACTACACTGATATATCTAGGCAGTAGTGATGGGACAACAACATACTATGATGGGACAACATTGACATTGATGGGACCGTAGCATACTATGATGGTACAACAATGACATTGATGGGACAATAATGTACTATGATGGGACAATAGCGTACTATGATGGGACGACGACATACTATGATGGGATGGCAATGACATTGATGGGACAACAACATACTATGATGGGACAACAATGACATTGATGGGAAAACAACAAAGGCAATGGGACAACAAGCTAACATGGAATGGCTATGTCACTAATAGTGGGACAGCAGTGGCCAACATGGTGCAACAATGGCACATGGGACAACAGTGCAGCATAAGGTGCAGCAGTATGATGTGTACAACATGGTCATGAGGTCCAACATTGTGATGATGGGTGCAACATGGTGCAACATAGTGAGGTGCAGCATGATGACGAGATGCATCAGAATGATAGGTGAAGGAGTCACCTTGGAGAATCAGTTGAACTAGCGTGTCTTCAACTGATCTCATGTATCATCTTCTTAGAGATGATCTATGCTCTTATCTAGATAAGTCAAAATGTTGATTTCTGTTGTAAATGTACTATCTCTCTCTCTCTCTCTCTCTGCTGAACTATTGAAGAACATATAAGAAGAATTGATGAAGGGTTTCCCCACATTGGGGTTTGTCCCTGGCTAGCGCCACATCTTGTGTCCTGTGATTTATGTTTATGTTCTATCTATAGTTTACTTTAATGCTGATGCAATTGCTAATCTGGAAAAGATATTGAGCTAACTGTGAAAATTGAAATAAATTGCTCTAAGCATAGAACATACCTAAAATTAACATGGTATCAGAGTTGAGGTGAAGACAAAGCCCAAGCAAGAGTGAAAGAGCAATCACCGAAGATAGTTGGGAAAGGATGAGGGGATCAGTTGATTCCTCATCCCTCTTCAAATTCACCAAGGGTGAAATCGAAACAGAGAATATTATCAGAATGGCGCAACAAAAGCTTCTAATGGCCTACCTTAAGATCACTTCAATGGGAAGTCCGGATCTAAGGGTGGAAGGAAAGGCAAATGCTTTGTTTTAATAAGTTCAACCATTATGCAAAGGAGTGTCTGAATGGTAGGGACACATCACTTGATGATGATAACAATTATTCCAGGGACATCTTCAATGATTAGAGGAATGACAGATAATGCAGGGTATCAAGAAAACGACCGAATCTTCAAGAAAGCAAGGAACCCCAGGTATGAAGAATCAAATTTTGTTTTTGATAAGATAAAGAAGCATTATCTTGTATTGGCCCTCTCCTTCAGATTCTGTGGGAATCTGGCTTATTGATTGTAGTGCTTCAAGGCACTTCATCGGATAGAAGGGTGATCTCTCTAATTTAGTAGAGATGGAAACAATCGTGGGATTATACTTGGAGCCGATGCCATCTATCCCGGAAAGGGTGTAGGGAATGTTACCCCTCAATTGAATGAGGGTAACTCTTCATTTACGAGAATCTCTTTATGTATATGATCGTAAGAAGAACCTAGTGTCCATTTCGGCAATGGAAGTCAAAGGTTTCAGGGTGGCATTCATCGATGGAAAGGTATGTGTTTGAAAATGAAATTTTCAAAGATGCTTTTACTCATGGATTCAGGGTTGGCAATTTGTATCAAATTGCAGGAAGTCCATTGGGGACGATGTTAGTTGACACATCTCGTCTACTTTATGGGGCCCTACTCGATATGAGTCGGAAGGTGACAAGCATGCCTGAATTCAAAAAGAGCATGAAGGTACATGTTTGAGATGTACTGAAGGAAAATCTTACAAGGGGATCATTCCCCTCATGTAGCAGGTCCATAGATTTGGAGCAACCCGAGGGGTTTGAGATTCATGACTAGGAATCTCATGTATGCAGGTGGAAGAAAGCCCTCTATGGCTTGAATTAAAACACCTCGGGCGTAATATGAGAGGATTGATAGCCATCTGATGAAGCTGAGATTCACTAGGAGTGAAGTCGATCCAAACCATTGCTTGAAGGTTGTGGATGATAGGCCTCTCATACTGGCACCTTATGAGGACGACCTCTTTTTGACAGATGCAAACCCTCTCATTTGCAGAAGTAAGAGGGAGTTGGATTCCAGATGTGGAATGGTAAATTGCAAGCATGTGACTACCTCAAGGATCTTAACTTTCAGAAGTTATATGGTAGTGATGCCAGACCAGATTTGGGAAGTGCCTCTGAGTTTCATAAACTCATTCGCATTGATGTTCTTGGTGAACTTCTGTCCGGACATATGTTTTGCAGTTAGCATGATGAGCTCATATATGGTTGAGCCTCACTGGATTGGTGCCAAGAATCTTCTCAGATATCTTCGGGGCACAATCTCTCATGGATTGAGATACACTGCCAGAAATATGAAGCTACATGATGATTCAAATGCTGACTGGGCAAGGATTGTGGAGGATCACTAGAGCACTTCTCAGTGCTGGTTCTCTTTGGGTTTTGCTTCGATATCCTGGATGAACAGGAAGTAGAAGTCGGTTGCTATAAGCATTGTTGAGACCGAATACATAACTATGAGTATGATCTCATGTGAAGCTGCCTGGTTTTGGAAACTCTTCAACGAGTTGTTTGTACACATGATGAATACCACCGTGATCTTATGTGACAACCAGGGGGAATTAGCTTGTTGAGGAATCTTGTATTCGATGATTGCTCCAGCAGATAGACATCAGACACTACCTTATCTAGGATATGGTACGTAGATGAGCGAGGAGGCTCCATCACATTGAGACTGATGTACAGGTTGCAAACATTTTGTCAAAGCCTCGGGGAAAGGTCAAATTTGTGACTTTCCTGAACGACTTGGAGTCGTTGAGAGACCTTCTTATAAGGGTCCTGCATGTTGCATGCATTGAGCTCTGGGAGCTCCAGGGGGCTTGGGGTACTTAATGGAGCAACACACGACCATAGGGCGACTCACCCTCCCCTAATGGTGTGCTATGTACAGGGTGAATGGCTCAGCCTTCCCCTGTGATACCTCGAGGTGACTTAGGGATAGGATGAATGGTTCTCTTGTCGAGGCATCCTACCCATGCAGTCTGAGACTCATGGGAAGTACTTCTCATCTGGCCAATGAGCAGGGAAATGCGGTTAGGGACCATAGTAGTACTATCAATGGACACATCGTTGTATCTACCGTACTCCCTATACTAGGATAACCTCCATTGATCTGGGATTAATGAAACTGATTTGAGATCAATATGAGTGGTTTGAGACACTCTCGTGATATTGATCTAGGATCAATAAAACTGACTTCGGGTCAATAAGAGTGATATGACTCACTCTCTTGGAATTGATCTGGGATCAATAAGAGTGGTATGACACACTCTCTTCATATGGAACTGACTTCGGGTTAGTAGAGAATGGTATGAGACATTCTCGATCAATTCTTCTTCTTCATTGTTCAGCAGAGCAGAGCAGAGTAAAGCAGAGTAGAGTAGAGCAGAGTAGTGCAGGGCATCGATGGCAGAGATAATACAGTCAGACAGATGGATTAGCAAATGGAGTTATCCCTAGTTGAGAGGGAGTGTTAAAATTGGCAACTAGGGCTAAACTCCATGTGGGTCATCTTATTTATGGCAACTGATATTTTTCTTGGATCCCTCTCATCGAGTGGTGTAGGATTGATCTAAAGATCATCCGATTCTGCTAAATATTCATGGAGTTATGAATTTATTTGTGTTATAAGACAATTTGTCAAGGTTGGCCAGCAACCAAACAAACCCCACATGTGCTCAATGTTTTAGTATAAAAGGAGATGGCTTGAGAGTCATTTCTCACACACACTTCTATCTTGATTTCTGTCCACTTGTCTTGGGTTTTAGTGGAAGAGAAATCTAGGAATGTAAGCCCTAGATGTTGGAGGAAAGAAGACTAAGGGAGTTGCCTTAGAGGAGATGCCCTAGCCCTAGAGGTTGTCAAAGAAGAAGTCAAAAACATTGTCAAGGAAGCATGCCCTAGCTGTAGTTTTGGAGAAATCTTATCACAACTAAGAGAGGCCCTAATGCTGTCCAAAAGGCAATCCTAGACACAGTCTAAGAGAAGCCCTAAACATTTGTCCAAAAGGAAGCCCTAGAAGCAGCCCTAAATACAGTCTAAAGGGTAGGCCTAAACGCTGTCTAAAGGGAGCGTTAACACTAACCTACGGTGCCCTAGATGCAGGCCTAATATGACCGAAACGCTGTGTTGTAGGTGACCCTCAAAACAGGGACAACATGAGAGTTTGAGGACTCAAACATGCCCAGGACAACAATGCTAATAGATGGGACAACTGGGTTACATGGTGCTGCTAAGACACATGGGACAACAACAGGTATGGCAAGGCTAAACAACAAGGTATAACATGACTGTTAGGGACAACAACTACACCTATATATCTAGGTAACAGTGATGGGACAACAACATACCATGATGGGACAACAATGACATTGATGGGACAACAACGTACTATGATGGGACAACAATTTACTATGATGGGACAACGATGACATTGATGGGACAACGACATACTATGATGGGACAACAATGACATTGATGGGACATTGACATACTATGATGGGACAACAATGGCATTGATGTGACAACAACATACTATGATGGGGCAACAATGACATTGATGGGACAACAACATACAATGATGGGACAAAAATGACATTAATGGGATAGCAGAAAAAACTATGGGACCACAAGTTAACATGGAATGGCTATGTCACTAATAGTGGGACAACAATATGCCACATAGGACAACAATGGCTAGCATGGTGCAACAATGGCACATGGGACAACAATGCAGCGTAAGGTGCAGCAGTATGATGTGTACAACATGGTCATTAGGTCCAGCATTGTGATGATGGGTGTAGCATGGTGCAGCATAGTGAGGTGCAACATGATGATGAGATGCAACACAATTATAGGTGAAGGAGTCACCTTAGAGAATCAATTGAAGCAACATGTCTTCAACTGATCTTATGTATCATCTTCTTAGAGATGATCTATGTTCTTATCTAGATAAGTCAAAATGTTGACTTATGTGGTAAATGTACTATCTCTCTCTTTCTGTGCTGAACTATTGAAGAACATATAAGAAGAATTGATCAAGGGTTTCCACATATTGGGGTTTGTCCGTGGCTAGCGCCACATCTTGTGTCCTCTTGTCTTGGCTTGTCTTTTGTGATTTATGTTTATGTTCTATTTGCAATTTACTTTAATGCTGATGTGATTGCTAATCTGGAAAAGATATTTGAGCTAACAATGAAAATTGAAATAAATTGCTCTAAGCATAGAACATACCTAGAATTAACACAATTTATATTATAGTGGGCCAATAAAACATTTTAAAATGTAGAAGATTTTAAAGAGTTTGTATGGATGAATTCGTCCCTCGAGGATTATTCAGATTCTAGACAATAATGTCCATTATACAAGTTAGTCATCTGTCCTAACAAAAGAACTGGAAACGTTTATGTTCATTGGTTTGTTATGGTGATCTCATGGTCATTGAAGTTTGAGTAGTAGGTGCATTAACTGTTGAAATAAGTTGAAAAGATTTCTTCAACCTCTTTAACACCGTTGGAAATATTGGGGGGGGGGGGAGGGGGTGAATCAATATTTCCTTTCAATTGTTATTTTTACCAGTTATGATTTTTCACAATGACAATCAGAAAATAAATAATAGGAAGTTAATTTTGTTTTGTTTTGTTTTAGATGGCATTATTTACATGCACCTTTTTGTTCCAGTTGTGTTCAATGTTTGATGATACTATTGAAAACAGTGACTGCCCTACTAAAACTCTATGATATAGAAGATGCCAGAGCCCATTCGAAAGTTCCTTTCACCCAGTGATATGCATCAAGTGACAGTGCCACTTAATGATTTCAAGCCTAAATTCAAATTATTTAGAGCAATTTATGCAACAATGCTGTGTTTTCACCATATTTCATGGACTTTTTTGTCTTCATTGAGTGTTATCATTTTTCTTCATGGTCTTATTTTTCTTTTTACCCCGACATGGCTATTAGGCTTTAGAAAAAGAATGGGTTTTGTTAACAAAATATGATAATACAATTTCTATAGATAGTGGGCCAATAAAACATTTTAAAATGTAGAAGATTTCAAGGAGTTTGTATGGATGAATTTGTCTCTATAGAGGATTATTCAGATTCCAGACGATAATGTCTATTATACAAGTTAGTTATCTATCCTAACAAAAGAACTGGAACATTTATATTTTAAAATTTATTATTGATTGGGTTTTTGTGTTTGTACAGGTAAATCTCTCCATAAGAAGGTTGAAACACTTTGAAAGTATGCTTGGACAAATGGATATATTTGGTTTAGTTTATAGGAGAGATGAAGCATCTAATGGCAAGATGCTTGGGAGGACATCTCGTTGGCCTATGTGTTGATGTCTAGATCATGAAGAGGGAGGGTGACATTGGTCATGGAGCTCTGACCTTGGATACATACCTAGATCCCTGGGTTGGTGGTGGAGCTTAAAAGCTTGATGGTTTCTAGGCTGGCTAAGGCTTGAGTCCCCTTAGTCCCACCCAAATAGAATACCCTGGCCAGGTTTCTAGTCTGCAACACAAAGTGTGCTAGAAATTTTCATAGTTCATTTTTGAGATCTTCCATGTACCTCTATATATATGTAATTATGAAGACCTCCCTGGTTAATAGGGAGTGTTGAAGAATGTAACTAGTGTCGGTATTCATAATTGTATTTAAGTCATGATGTAATGTATTTGTCAAAAGAAAGAAAAATAATTTTTATTATTAAATAAATTGACTTATTAAAGCATGGGTTTCATGCTTGGGTCAATTGTTTTTAGGTCGAAGACTCCATTGAAGGCTTCTAGGGTTTATGTCAAGTGTCCTTGTCCATGTCATATTGTAAAAGACCTTTCTTGGAATTTATTTGTCAAGAAAGAAATTATTTTAATATAAAATAGGTCAATTAGGTCTCCACCATGTTGGCCTCAAGAAAGGACAAGTCAACCTCAATAAGGGAATTCGACCTCACAGACTCATTATATATTGGAGCAACTTGACTCATTTGTATATGCTCCCAACAATTTCGTGTTGCAATAGTTAGAAGCAGAAAAAAGTGCGAAATTCAGGAAGGGAGAAGGAAAGGACTAGCGAAGGAGAAGGAAGACGTTATTTAGCTAAGGAAGTCGAAATTTTCTCCATCTTGTCTCACATATGCGAAGGAATTGAAGCTGCAGGAGGGCCGAAATAACATTCTTGAAGCTAGGCTGAAATTCTAATGCAGTAGGGTTGAAAATTTGTCTTTGATGCAATATTGAAGTAGTGTTGATGGAATATTGTTGCAGTCGATCTTTGAAGGTTGGAAGAACAACGTGAGAATTGACTTGGTGGAGGAAGGTCTTTGGATCTAGGGTCTTGGTCTGTCTCAATTTGGATTTATTGAAGGAATAGTTCTACCTGGGTTTTCCCCTATAAAGGGGTTTTAGCCTTGGTTGAGTGTCTACATCTGGTGTCCTTGATCTTCATGTTTTTATTTTGATGATTGCTTGATGAAAAGAAGATAAAAGAAGAACATAAAGAAGTTAATAAAAACATAATAATATCACAAGTAATTATCAATACAAGAAAATATTTCAGCGTTTCCGATTTTCTAACATGTAAGAGAGCTTGAATAGATCTTCCAAGAAGACGATATAGGCCTCCTATTCGTACACTGATTACTTTTACAGATTCAAATGAAGAGTCTTTTTTCCAAGCGAGAACTTTCCCATCCACGAATGCAACTCTGTAGCCCTTATCTTCAATAGATGAAATAGACAAGTGATTCTTCTTTAAACCAAGAACATAAAGAATATTGTTAATAGAAACATTTGTACTTTATTTGAAATGAGGTTGACCCAATGCCTTTGACTTGATATTTTCCATTGTCTCCTAGTTCCACCTTTGGAGGTATCTTCTTTTGCATCAATTTTGTAAGACTGTCACGGTTGCCAGTCATGTGCCTAGAGGCACCACTCTTCATCATGTCTTGCAAGGGAATCTGTAAGAGCAGAAATAAAAGAATATTCTTCATCACCAGAATTGTGATCTTTTGGCTTCCTTTTGGATGAAGGTTCTCCAAGTTCAATTGTTGAAGCATGATGCCCTCCTTTTCTCTTCTTTCCTCGAGGACAATCCTTTTGATAATGACCAAATGCATGACAACTATAACATTTGATTTTTCTAGAGGGAGGAGGTCTTTTGTCTTGAGGAGCATATCTACTTCTTTGATTTTGATTTGAGGCAGGTTTTCGACCTTTATTCCTTTGAAATTTCCCAAAATTCTTCTTGCCCATGGTGGCCTTTTGAATGAGCAACAAAAGCTTGTGAATCTTCATTTGGAATCACACCTTTGTTCACGAGGCTAGATTCCTCTTGAGTGTAGGCAATTGACAATTTTTCGAAAGTAGGAGTCTCTCTAGCATTGATTCTAGATTCAAAAGAACTCTAAAAGGTAGGCAATGCATTGAGAGTATCAGTCACTGATTCTTTGTCAGAAAGTTGTTCATCAATTGCCTTTAATTGATCCCTGATTTGAGATAGCTTCATAAAGTAGGATGTCACTGTATCATTGTCTATGATCTTGACATCTCTAAGTTGATTTTTGAGGCTAATTTATTGATTCATATTGTTGATAGTATAAAAACCAATGAGAGCATCATACACAGCTTTAAAAGACTCATGATCAACAATGTTAGGGATAAGATGGTCTCTTACTGATTCAATGATACTCATTGCTAAGATGTCCTCATCTTGATACTTCCCAACTTCTGTTTGAGATGCTTGATCTCCCGGTTTAGCCACTTTTCCTATCACAATACCCAAAACTTTATTTCTAGCAAGAATAAGATCCACCCTAGTCTTCCATGCTTTGAAATTGGAGGCTCATTCTAATTTATGCTTGGACTTCATGAAGGTATTCATGGAGAATATGTTTAGTCAAGAGAATGATGCTCTTCAAATAATCTTAAAATTCTTTTTCCAAGTGATCTCAATGCCCTAGGTCTTTCACCTTAGCTCTGAAACCATGTTGTTTTTCTAGTAAGTGTAGAACTAGAGATTCTTTTTTTTTTTCAAACCTGATAACTACTTCTAATGATATTATAGTCTTCTTCAGAGCATTCAATATAATATGTAGAGCATATTAATCATCAAGCAGTTACACTTGAAAAATCACAACCATAAACGATGTGTAGAAGAGATCACAGTAGAGAATAAGATGAGACACCAACAATTAGGTCAATGACTAGGGCAAAACCCACAAGGAAAACCCAATCAATCTTTCTGTATGAGAGAGATTCCAATTCAATTTGTCCAATAATAACCAGTCAAAGGTCAACTTTTGACCATTCAAAATGAAGTCAAACTTCATCGACAGAGAGAGATAATATCATTGATTTTGTCACTTTAAATACAATCAAAGTCTAGTCAATGTGCAAATCTCCAACAATGTGGTCAATAGAAGTCAATTGTGGTCAACACAGGAAGAATAGGCCAAAGTCAATAAGGGTGAGGATCAACAGTCTGAAGTCAACAGAATATTCGACCTCCTTCACTGTTCGGTCAAACAACAAGAAAATGCAAGGTTAAAGATAGTCAATGTTGGACAAAAAATCTCCCTTCTTTCTTTGGACGTGTGAGTCAACTGCAGTAGATGAGACAATTTTTTGATGTGATGATTCGATGCCAAATGACCTCCATCGTGGCTTTATTTATAGTGGTCAATGTAGAGTGTCATGGCCCTTGAAAAGCCACCTTTTGACCATGGAGCTGACCTGATCTTTTAAAAGCCGACTTGATGAACATAAAATTTAATTTCATCTCCAATAATTTACTAATGAAAGTATGGGCCAAAGCTACATTTTTCAACAAATTTGAGGCGAAGTGGAGGCATATTTGCATGGATTGCAAGGCATAATTGATTATTTAAGTGTAGATCAAGTCTTAACTTTGTAGTTCGCTATTCAAATTGATTTGACTTCTGATTTTGACTTAACATCAACTTAATTTAAAGTTTGAAAGAGTATTTTGTTTCCCATGGTTTTATTTTATCTCTAGATTACTTAGGGATTCTCCTTTAAGTCTAGCGAGTACTAGCTCAAACTGCAAAGGGATTATGTGAGGTGACATTGACGCATTCCCTAGCTAGTTTACCTTTTAATAAGACGGTTTTGAGTGTTAACATTTCGAACAATGACTCACATGATAGGTGTGAATGCTCTCCAATATGCTACATTGACTTTGTAATTGTTCTTGTTTTAAGTGTTAACATTTTGGTGTTATTACTGTAGAGTGAGCTAGGCTTGTTCATATTTGTGGCATCAAGCTACATAACAATGGTGAGTATTTTATATTGCAAAGTTTTAATAGTCATCTCACAACTCCATTGATGAGCGATTGAGAGTGTATGCATATGAGATGGGGACATGCTAGTATAGGGTTGATCAAGCTCTAATGTTTTTCAAAGATTCTTTAAGGAGGCTTATGAAGCCCTAGATGAGGAGGATTATGAAACTAAAGAAGATCAGGAGCTATATGAGGAATTTTAGGTTCATGAAAAGGAAGTACATAAGGGAGAAATGGATCGAGATCATGAGTTGTTGACCCTTTATAATATGGATTTCAAGTTTGAAGACAAGGGTTGACAAATCCATTATGAATACTTGAATAAGTAAGAGTGTTTATTACTCCCTTCATGGATGTTGTTGATTCAAGTAGAACCACATGATGAGCTTCTAGAAGCTTTCGAATTTAGTAATTATATGCCTTTGATTGTTTTCCTCATGATGAGGAAGAGGTGGATTATGGAAGGGTTTATGCACCTTATGTTCATGACAATTTGTAATTTGAAGGCACTGTTTATGACACTAATTATGAGGAAGATGAAATGAATTTCTTCTAATATTCTCACTAGTAGTTGTAGTTTTGAGCAACATGAAATGTGTATTGATTCGTATGCGGGACAACTCTTGTTCCTTGTTGCTATTTTTTTCCAAATAACAGGAGGGGCATCCCGTGGTTGTTGCTAATTTTGTGGACAATGGGGTGTTTGAAAATGTAACTAGGTTCAATCTTCATTAAATGTATTTGAGAACTTGTAATGTACTTGTCAAAAGAATAAAGAAAATGATTTTAATTATTATTATTGTGACTTATTAAAGCATGGGTTTCATGCTTGGGTCACCATGATTTAGGTCAAAGTCCCCTTTGAGGACTTCTAGGATTTATTTTGAGTCAAAAGAGTCATTTTACTTTTAAAGAGACCCTTATTGGGCTTTTGAATCATGTAAAAAGATTTAGTATTGAGCCAAATATAATTTATGTATCCTCCACATCAAGTTGGCCTAAGGACATCAATGCGACCTCCCTTTAAGCCTATAAATAGAGGCAAGTCGGATTCATTTGGAGCACACATTGTCACAAGAAGTTCGATATCTCTTGAAGCCGAAATAAGTGCGAAGTAGAAGAAGAAGGGTAAGGAAGTGCGAGCTGGGTGGAGTCTAAAGGAGAAGAAGAAAAAAGAAATTTTGGTGCCTCTCTATTTGTTTCATGCCCTAGTTTGGGAGATCGAAGTCTTTCAAGTTTTGCTGATGCCGGAAGCTACTACAAAGGCGAAGTTTCTGGAAGAGAGGTCGATGATCTGGGACGTTGACTTGGTGTGGAGGGAAAGTATGGTCTTTGTTTAGGGTGAAGAGTCATAAATAATACTATTGAAAGGAAGAGAATTTTCACTGGGCTTTCCCCTCAAGGGGGTTTTTACCCTGGCATAGTCCCTATATCTGGGGTCCATTGTTTTATGTGCTTTCGCTTTGGTAATTGCTTGATGAACTAAAGAAAGAAGATATAAAGAAAACTTAATAAGAAGTTAAGAACATCACAAGTAACTATCAAGTATAAGAAAATCTTTTTGCCTTTCTGATTTTCTAACATGGTATCAGAGCATTGGTGAAGAAAGAATAAAAAGGCAGTCTTAAGCACTTGATCAAGGAACCATTCAAAAGGATTATCTCAGGGAAGGAGTCTACTATATTCAAGGAAGATGTCTAACACAATCAAGGGAGAGAACAAACTTGAGGGAGCCTCAAACTATAGGTCTTGGAAGAAGAGGATTGACCTCATCCTTGAAAAGAACAAAGTACTTGATTTGGTCAAAGGAAAAGTTAAGAAGCCTACATAACTCTAGTGACGCTGACAAAGCAAAATTCAGAGAATTTGAATTGGTGGCCATGACTCTAATGGTAGAAGGAATAAAGGTCAATCTTATCCCATTTATAGCCAACATCAACCAAGCTAAAAAAATGTATGAAGCCTTGTCAAAGCTATTCACTATTAAGAACATTGGTTAAGTAGCAAGTTTGAAAAATGAGCTAAGGACCACAAAGATGACTTAAGAAGACACAATGGCCTCCTTCTTTGTGAAGATAGCAAGAATCAGGGATGATCTTTCGTTCAATGATGAAATTGTTCCAGGAAAAGAACTCTATTAGGATGGCCACCTACTTGGGGTCCATTTGCTGCAGGAGTTAATAGTTGGAAGGAAGCTCCCGCTTTTGAAGAATTAGGCAGTCAGGAAGAATTAAGGATCTCATTAGTTGCCAATTCTAAAGATATTTCAAATGCCTATATTGCTCAACATAAAGGAAAGAAATCGAAAGGACTAAGGAAGAAAGTTGACATGTCCAAGGTAGAATGTTATCAATGTCATAAGGGTCACTACATGAGTGATTGTCCCAACAATCCAAGAAACAAGAAGAGAGAAAGAGATCAAGCCAATGTTGCTGAAGAAAGATCCAAAGAAAGTCAAACCTGAAGAATCTGACATAAGGACTTACACTACTAAGTCCTTTGCTTTTAGTCTTAGTTATTCTATTTTTTATTTTTGATATTTAGAATTTATAGGTTTTAACATGTTTTTGGAAAAGACATGTTCTTTTGTTTTATAAGTTTATAGGTATCCCTCAAGCTTTGGAGGGAGCCCCCAACAACTCCCAAAGATAAGTATCTCATTTCCTTTTAGTTTTTGGTTTCATGTACTCATTTAGCTTTCATTACATTAAATACTAAGCATCATTCTCCCTCTATTGTCTTGATTAGGAAAAACATCTGCTATATTCTCAAGGAGTATTGAAGAGGACCTCTCGAGACAAGGTTTGTCAAAGAACTAAGGTATGCTTTAAAACATTGATTTCGTTATAATAAATGTTTATTCATTTGACAATCTATGACTAACATTGTTGTGACTAGCTATAGTGAATCATATTGATTCTTATATTGGTTGATTCATCACTTGATAATGTATCCCGCCCCTATTCCTAATCGATTTTATAGAACCCTAGACAGGTTCTCTGGAAAACCCTAACCTAAGGGTATGTTAATGTGAATGTTTGAAACCCTAAATTGCTTAGGGATATTAAGAAATGCTATTTGAAGTTTTTATTGATGATGTCATTTTGGTATGGCCAGGAAAACCTAACTTGTTAGGGTTAAATGACTAATACTAAAATTCTGAACCTTTGGTAATGTTGGGTTTGCTATGTTAAAACCTAACTCATTAGGGTTTGGTGGAATGTGTTAGCAAGACCCTTATAATGTCTTAGCAATGATTTCCTTAGTATGTGTGTGTTTGTTTGATCAAACCCTGGTCTAATCAAGTTTGTTGTATGTCTAACTCTTATTGATCTTTGTGAAGTTGGGTTTGACTAACACATGATATGAAATGCCTATGCATGATGATGACGTCTTAGATGTATGAGTTAACCTATTTTTCGGTGGTCATAAATCTTAGGGTTTGGAACTAAGCCCTAGTCAAAGTTTCTTTCTAGGATGATAGTATTTATGAAATTCTAGGGTTTTGGAGTTAAACCTTAGTAGAAGTAAAAATCTTTAATGAATGATGACAACATGATAATTTGAGATTTGTGTAAGATTGTTGAAATCTGAGTTTTAGTTTAGATTGATGTTTGATTAAAAATCTAGGGCTTGCAACTAACCCTAGTGGAAGTTGGTCATGCTAATGGCTAAGCTGTGATTGGTTTTGATTGATTCTTTTGTATGAAATCTAGGATTTGTATGAAAGCCTAGTGGAAAGTCTAACATAAGAATACTGAAAGTTGTTAGATCTATATTTGTTTGAATTGTTTCTAGGGTTTACTATATGTTGTAGTAGGGTATGTCACACCTTTGAAGAAACATTGAAACCCTAGATGGAATGAAAGTTGTTATGAAGTAGTCTAGGGTTTATGACAAAGTCCTTAGCAAGATGTTGAAGAATGTGTTTTTTGTTTAAGTTTGGGTATCTAATGTATGTAAGGTTGAAATGCTTCTGTAATTCTGATATGGCTAACTTCATGCTTTTATAGTTTTGGTTATACTTGCGATCTAACTTATGCAGGTACACAATCTTCATGATGGTGAAGATGTTCATTGATGTATAAGCATGATGGGGATGATGATAACTCTGATGCAATGGTGAGTTCTAGTGTTTTTAGTTGAGTCTAATGTTTAAGTGATTCAAGAATAATTTAAGCTAGTTGGCTTAATTATTTTATTACAAATCACTTGGTCTACTAGACCATATTGTGTCGCAGATCGGTTGTGTGTCTTGAGGGTCTAAGCCAAATGTGTATTCCCCCTTTGAGGGTTGAAAGTGTAAAATCTTATGTATTAGAGGGTGGAAAAATAATTAAATCCTCTCGTGTAAAATATATATATATATATATATATTTTATTTTTATTTTATTTCTTTTTTTTTGAATTTCCTGGAAAATTAAATTAAAATCTTAAGCTAAAAAATTAAATTAAATAATTAGAGTCAAATTAAATTGTTTTTAGGAAAAAAATTCTCCATATGGAAAATTCGTGGTTTTTAAAAGAGTCAATTTTTAAAGGTCCTCCACCAAGGGAATATTGTATATTTAAAGAAAATTTGGACCCTTGGACCTTGGTGGTAAAGTCAAAGTCAAATTTTGAAGAAATTAACTCTAAATAATTAATTTTGAGCTAATTAAAATGGAATTAAACGGTAAATTCGAAAATTCCTCAATAATAAAAAATCAAGGGCCAAGATTAAAAGATCTTGAAGTGTTTATCAACGACCAAGATTATTTTGACAAGAATCAAAGAAACTAGCCGTTATTTTGTTGAAGAAAGTGTAACTAGGTTCAGTCTTCATAAATATAAGATTGAATTTTGTATTTATTCAAGAAAATAGATTATTTTTATGATATTTGTCAATGAGTTTCTTGCCCATTAAATTAGGTCAAGCACATGTTTAAGTGCTTCTAGGAAGTCAAGAGTCAATGCATTTATGTAAGACCCTTTGAGGGCATGTTACACTAGGTATAAAATGGTATAAAGGTCAAAGGAATACCTCCAAGACAAGTGCAAGTCCTCTCCATGCAGCAACGTCCTCCTCAAGAAGCAAAACAAAAAAAATAACGAAGAAATAGTCAAGTCGGCCTAAGGACAGCTAGTCGGCCTCAAGTCGGCCTATAGGAGGGACAATCCTCTATATATAGAGGTTTTCCACTCCCTCTCAACGTCATCCATCTCTCTGAAATTACCGAAGGTAGCCGAGAAAAAGGGTGAAGGAGGACGAAGAAAGGGTGTACAAGTATAGCGAAAAAGGAGAAAGAAATAGCGAAGCCTTGGAAGTTTATTCTAGGGCTAAAAGATAGTCACACGTGCGAAGAAGGAGAGGGTCTCTCTATTGGCATAGCAACCCTCTATTACAATCACACAAACTTCATTATTTGGGATAAGAACATAAGCCTAAAGGGTCTCCAAGACAAGCGAAGGAAGGAGGAAGAAGGCCGAAGTGAAGAGGACTGTTTCTAGGGCTAGAAACAGTCACACATGCGAAGAAGAGGTGGGTAAGTTTCCAGGTATAACAAGAGGATTTAAGTCACGTGACACGAGCATTCGGGACACGTAGGATTCGAGATTCGTGGTGTCAGATTTGGACACGCTGACCCCTTGGAACAGGACACGTCAGGATTCGTTATAATATATATTATATATATATATATATATATATTAAAATTAGTATTTCTACACAAATTTTAATTAATGATACAAATTTATTGATTTCAAACATAGATCTTCATCTATAGCTATTAGCATGCATAGTACATACAAAATTCAAATAAATGTCAGTGGTACTGGTCACATAAATGATAAATCTATTAAAAATTTAAATCATGATTCATAATTCATAACTGAAAGACAACTTACAACTACAAGATAGTAAGATAAACACACTGACAACTGTAGTTTTCTCATTAACTCATCAAATCAAAATGTGTTACATAGGTAGTGTTGGTGCAATGCCAATGGCAAATAGAAATAGAAAATATAAAACAACTACAGGTATACAAGCCTTAAGGCATCAATCAACATCAGAATCAACATCATTGTCCTCATCATCATGGTCCCCACTGCTCTCCTCTGCATCCTACTCCTCCCCTGTATCCATAGTCGCCTCTGCATTTGTTGGTGTGGAGGTTGACCCCTCTAAGTCATCAAATCTAACAGGCTCTAGCACTGGATCATTAAGATCATGTTGGCCAATGCCAACTCAACAGTGGTGTCCAGACCCGTATCATCAGGAAAGACATCCCACATCTTTGTCTTTCCCCTCAACCATTCTTCCCTCTGCCTGTAAATAAGACGAAGGTTGGTGTGCACATACACCATTGTCTCTGCCCTGGACTTCTCAAGCCTGCTCTTCTTCACATTATGCAAATCCCCATATGTGCTCCAATTCTCTCGCAACAAGAGGATGAAGTCACCTGAGAGAGGAGCCTCATGGCTAACTGTTGAAGAGGAGGGCTTGATTGCCCCATGATTTGCCCACCAAGAATAGGGCTTCTTAAGCCCCTTGTCTCTAATCACATCATAACCTCCAAATCGACCAGTGCCAGTGGAAAACTCTGCAAAGGCATCCTCCACCTCAGCAAGCAATGCACTATCCTGATAAATCCGCCTGAATGCCTCTTTCCTCCCCTGTGAGATTTCAGCATCCATGTGAGGAGGGAATCTGCGGGAAGGTCCACCATTCATCCACTCATGGCTGTAGTATTTGGGGTTCAATGAGTGAACCAAACAATGTAAAGGTGTATAATTCTTGTCCCATTTGCTAACAAGAATATCATGTATGGTATCGTAGAAGGCCTCTGGTGATGTCTCATACTCGGGGCATGCACTCTGTAGAATAATGCTCCTCACAGACTCAATCATGGAATCCCATCCCTCATAAACCTCACCTAGGATGGGTTTGTCTGTATCTGCAACTCGAAGCAAAGAAATGATAGGGTCCATGATCCGAATAATTAGATCTACCCTCTCCCACCAAGCATCATCTAGCACTGTGTCCTTCATTCTTTTAGAGGCTGCCTGATCTGTCTTTCTCCAAAAAGACCAAAACTCGGAAATAACCATGGACCCAAGAGCGGTCTTGACCTCCCTCAACCTCTTCAACATCATGAATGAAGATGCAAACCGTGTATCAACAATTTTCAACAATGATAGATTGCTGTACTCCTTGTAGATAGTGAGGGCATTTGTATGATTTTGCACAAAGTTACGGATATGTCTTGCATCCTCAATAATGCTTCCAATCCAAAGCACATCAGAAGCAATGGATTTCAGTGCTAAGTTCAATGAATGGACAATGCAAGGTGTCCAAAACACTTGTGGATATTTAGCTTCCACAATCATGCCAATAGCCTTGCAAACAGGTGCATTATCTGTAATGATTTGCACACAAGAATCAACACCTACATCTTCATCAACTTTAATAAATAACTCACCCAAAAATTGTGCATCCTTGTATTCGCCAAGTGTATCCACTGCTTTCATGAAAACTGGACCATTCAAGGAAGACACCATGAAGTTGATGATTGGGTGTCGTGCTGGATCTGTTCATCTATCAGAAACAATGCTAAACCCAGATGTTGGCCATGATGCCACAATAGGCTCAAGCATTTTTTGCACCTCTTTTTTTGCTTTCGTCAACAATGTGGTTCTCAACTTTTCTAACCCAGGAGGCACATACCCTGCTGGAGCCCCTTGAGTTCGAGCTTGGCACATCTCAACAAATAAAGGTGAACGTGCAACATTAAATGATATGAAGTTTTGATAGAAGAAGAAGTGTTAAATTGGCAACTAGGGCCAAACTCCATGTGGATTAGCTTATTTATGGCAACTGATATTTTTATTGGATCCCTCTCATTGAGAGGTGTAGGATTGATCTAAAGATCATCCGATTCCGATAATTATTTATGGAGATATGAATTTATTTTGTTTATGAAATTATTATCAAGCCGACCAACTATTATGTAGGCTCCAGAAGCCCAACCGACGTGTCTATTCATCATCCTCGTTTTGATATAAATAGATGAGGATTTGTTATCATTTTGAAAGAGTATTCTTGATGTGATCTCCTCTCCACGTCTTGGGTTTTGAGAATGAGAGTCACAAAAGGAATACGCTGCCCTAGTTTGCACGTAGATGATGCCCTAGACTGTATGCTGTAATGGAAACACCAAGCCGCAGTCGAGGTTTATCTATGCTGAAAGGAAAGGCCTTCTATACGAAGTCTAAGGAAGATTCATATGCTGTCCAAAGCCGCAGTCAAGGAGGGTTCTTTATGCAGCTAGAGGAGGCTTCTATCCACAGTATTTAAGGGTGCCCTAGTCGCAGCATTTAAAAGTTCCCTAGGCACAGTCAATGAGAGTTTATATGCAGCAAGAAGGGACACTTTTACACAGTAAAGGGGAAGCCTTAAACCACAGTCTCAAGAGGCTTTTATCTAGCCCTAACCGCAGTGAAGGAGGTCGATTCTCAGCTAAAGATAAGCAGCCCTAAATGCCCTAACCGCAGGCCTGATCTGCAGCTATTGTAGAGTCCTCATCCACAGTCCAATCAAGGAGTCTTTAATGCTGTCATATCTGGCCCTTATCTGCTGTAAGGAACGGCACTTATCCGCAACAAGTGTAAGGTCACTTAGCCACAGTCAAGGAAGTCTGAATACTGTCCGGAAGTGACCTGAGACCTCAAGACGCTATTAAGGAGTCCTAAACACAGCCAGAAGCACAGTAGATGACAACGTTGTGTCAAGGTCATGCATAGGCATGAATTCAAGATTTAATTGGGCATGATAGGACTGTGTGCAATGAAGCTGATGACAGCATGTTTGTGTAGAGGATTTTGGAACTATAGCCTAGCTGCTTTGCTAGGCTGCAAGCCATAGCAAGCAGCTAAGGCTGATATGTATATGATGTATGAGATATTGTGGATGGGCAGAGCAACGATACATGGAGCATGGGCAACAACATGATGGGCAACACAATGACATATGGGTAGTGTGATTTATGAGATCATGAGACAGCATGATGGTGCAACACAATCAGGGGCAGCAAATGGACGAGATGCAGAACAATGATAGGTGAAGAAGTCACCTTGAGAATCAGTTGAAGCAGAATGTCTTCAACTGATCTCATCATGATACGAAATGATCTATGCTAGATCTAGATAAGTCAAAGTATTGACTTCTGTTGTAAATGTACTCTCTCTCTCTTTCTCTGCTGAACTTTGAAGATAAAAGAAGATTTGATCAAAGGGTTTCCCCACACATTGTGGGGTTTGTCCCTGGCTCGCGCCATATCTTGTGTCCTCTTGTCTTGGCTTGTTTTCTGCGTTTTGTATTTATGTTCTATCTGCAGTTTATCGTAATGCTGATGTGATTGCTAACTGTGAAAATTTAAATAAATTGCTCTAGCATAGAACATACCTAAACTTAACAAGAAGGCAATGGTGAGATCAAGCTCTTCCTGTCTCTCTTTTTGGAAAATCTTGTCCATTGGACCAAGTGCTCTTCTTTTTGATGCTTGTCCCCCAGTAGAAGTAGAACTCTCAAATGGAAATTTGGTGTTGGCTTTCTTCAAAAATGGAAGGGGGTCTTCGTTCTTGGGTTTTTTTGATTTTGAAGCCAGTGCCACATGTTCCATACCAACATTGGCCTCCTTTTCCATTTCTTTTCTCTTTTGTGAAGTAATAGCTCTACAAGATCCAACCCCACAACCAGGTAAAGCCAACAAATGTGATTTCACACGGTAATATGTGCTTTTGAAAGAAATGTTACAAAAGTTGCATTTCCATTGCACATTGCCTCCTCCCTTTCCCTTGTTGTTTGGCCCATCCTCTCTTGTGACATATTTCCACAATGGATATTTATCATTGTCTTAAGTCCTCTTCCCTCAACATTACTTGCAGCAGACTCTGATGATATTGGGGGAGGAGGGGCATCTCTATCCATGATATTCTTGCCCTTCCTTTGCCCCCTAACTGCTGCCTTTGATTGAGCCATGAACGTTGTTACCTATAAAAAAAAATGAGCAAAGCATGCACAAATTTGTAAATAAAAAATCATATACAAACTGCTGTAAAAAATGCAAAAAAAATGGAGGTGAAATGCTAGTGTTAGAACAGAGACAGTTTTAGGCTTTTAGCATGTCTTTTGGAAATTCAAGGTTGCAACTTGCCAGAGTATTCTGAGAAATTCAAAGTTACAATACACATAAATTATAATTAAATAGATTCCACTGTCCAGATATAAAGTTATTTGAATTTCATTACAAATCGACCCCATTCATAACAACCACAGGGTCCATACTATTATAAACTGGTAGCTATTCAGGTTCAGAATAGTCTGGTATCATATTAGGAATCAGATCTGGTAATCATGACTTAGAAATTTTAAAATGGTATTAAAGCTTGTTTCCTGAATCCGTGAATGCAGATAAAGGTGAGGGTATCTACCTGTAGGCTGTAAGAGGCAATCGATCTCAAGGATGTAAAGCTCTCACCATGTAACATAAATATTAAAAACAGAGAACTCTCATGGCATCAAAATTAATACTCAAGTATTATTGGAGTATTGATACTCCAACAAGGGTAGCGGGCTATCAATTACTTTTTTTCCAATACCAAAGTAAAATCACACAAAGTATAGGTTCAATTACTGTATTATCATTTCAAATTTCAATCTGAGAATGATTGGACAACCATGGTTACTGTTCCTATGCCATTGGACACACTTTGTGCAACAGTTTTGGGCAATGACACCTCACCTTTGTTGGCCTCACACATCTCATTGATCAATCGTTAGTAAAGAGGAGTGTCTAAGGCATACAATCTAAAGAGTTCTGTGTATATAGGCCGAGACCTATAAAAGCCAATAAAAAAGAATCTCTGCCATGCAAGGTATTTTTAAGCAGTCTATGTCAGTAAGAAAAGAAGTATACTTCAGTATGAGTTAAGTCCATTTGGATACATACAACAAGTCCATTCTATTATAGTCAAGAGAAAGCAGCTAAGTTGTGAGTTGCATGTTTCATGCAGGTTAACTTTCAAAAGCATGGCACTGGATTAACCTTTAACTTTCAAAATTCAGGCATAGGTTAGTTAATAGTTATCTGAAGTCTGGTATCAAACATAATGAGCGCACTTCTTGGCAATGTGTAGTTTGAATGGATATGAACATCGGGTTTTAAACTTGGTAATTACCAAGTCAAGTCATTGTTCCAAAACCCAAAATGACATGGGGTGTCACGGTGTGTGATAGAAAAATGGATGACATGGGGTGTCACGGTGTGTGATAGAAAAATGAATGACACGGGGTTCAGAATAATTTAGCGTAAACACTGAACAATGAGATAAAAAATGCTACAAATGCACTTACTTGGTGGACTGGTGGTCGATTCTCCTTGCTGAGAGTCTACTCCTTGCTGCAACAACACAAATCACTTTCCAACAGCACAAATCACTTGCCAAATGAAAATATTAATGAGCAAACACGCCCTTTTCATACCCGCGCTGAGCTTAGGGAGTCCTGGAAATAGGACACGATTCCCAAAATTGCGACATGCTTTTGAAAATCGTGACACAACCTCGGATTCGACGTGTCAGAAAAGGACACGACGTGTCATATGATTTGGACACAAATCTGGACCGAATCATGTCGGATTCACTGGATTCAGGATTCAAGGGGTCTCTAGGGCGAATCCGGTGATCTAGAAGAGGATCAAACAGTTCATGAATTAGTGTTGGTTGGGTTTGAAATTAGGCCTACAAGGCCTCCCAAGTCAAGGGAAGAAGCCTATCTCTTTAGCAAAAGAAAAAGGACCCTAATTCTCTAGGGTACCTCCCACACATGCGAGAATTAAGGTTGCAGTGCTGTCACACTAAGCCTTACACCATACACCAAGAAGGAATTAGGATGATCAAGAGAAGGAATGAGTATCCTTAGGTGAAGGCTATCACTAAGGAAACGTATCTCTTCTAGAAGATCTACTTACAGGGCTAGAAACAGTCACACATGCGAAGAAGAGGTGGGTAAGTTTGCGAGTATAACAAGAGGATCAAACAGTTCATGAATTAGTGTTGGTTGGGTTTGAAATTAGGCCTACAAGGCCTCCCAAGTCAAGCGAAGAAGTCTATCTCTCTAGCAAAAGAAAAAGGACCCTAATTCTCTAGGGTACCTCCCACACATGCGAGAATTAAGGCTGCAGTGCTGTCACACTAAGCCTTACACCATACACCAAGAAGGAACTAGGATGATCAAGAGAAGGAATGAGTATCCTTAGGTGAAGGCTATCACTAAGGAAACATATCTCTTCTAGAAGATCTACTTATAGTGGAAGGAAGAACGAAGTGCCAAAAGAAGGACGAAGTGTTGGGGAACGAAGTGTCGAAAGGAGGTAGACAAAGTGTCGGGGAAACATAGTGCAGAGAAAAGGAAGGACTTGACTTGTGCTTGGAGGTTCTTCTAGTCAAGGGTCTAGGGCATGGCATTGATCAAGAAAGAAGTTTCAAGAAAGAAGTTTCAATAAGAGAAAACTTACCAAAGGGTTTTCCTCTCAAGAGAAGAGAGGTTTTGGCCCTGGCAGAGAGCCAACATCTTGTGTTCTTATTCTTATGTTTTAATAGTAGTTTGATGAAATACACACACAAATTGTTATCAAGTAATGAAGAATCCTACTATACCAAATTGCCCTAGATTCTTCAACATTTTTTTCCATTTGGAGGTTTTATGTATAAAGTAGAGAGTCAGTTGAGTCTCTAGTCATCTTGATCTTTGACTAGAATTGCTGCTGAAGCATTTTTTAAACTATTGTCCCGTTGGGAATTATTTTTTCTACTATAATAAAAGACTTTAGTGTGCAACTCGAGGTGTTTTTGTTTGTTGATCTGTGGTATGTATTGACTATAGGCTTCCTATGTGGTGCTTTATATTAATATTTTGAGATAATACATAATGTTTGCAGGTACTCAATCCTTGGTCTCCAAGTTCATAGACTATGGGCAAGGGTTACTTTTCTTGGATCCTTTGTTTTTATATGGTGGATTGAATCTTCACTAGGGCTATAGGGAGCATTAATTTTTCTGAAGCGTTTTAGCTATTTTTTCAAGGAAATTTTTTCATAAAAAATATTTTCTCAAAATCTATTTTAAAAACCCATGTATATTTTGTAAATTAAATTTTTAACTTAATCTGTAAGTTATTTTTCTAACTTGGGTTGGGGTTCTTAGATTCATTTTGTATATATTTGGGGTTTGGGTGTTGTAAATTTTATTTTTGCAGGTTGGATCAAGGACTTAAGTGGAAGAAGAGCTAGATCTAGGCCTTGAGGGTAAGATCTAGTCTCTTGAAATTTTTTGCAGGGTTTCCACAACTGAATTTTTAGAAAATCAAAGAGCTGAAGCATAACATTTTTTGGAGCAAGGGTTTCGAGCTTTTCAAGGCTTTTAGCCGTGGTTTGCCCCCCCCCCCCCCTTAGACTCAACGTCCCTCCTTCTGCCCTCTGCATCTTGGTTTCTAGCCCTCCTAGGGCTAGCTGTGACCCTTATGGGCTGTAACTTCCCTTCTTTACCCTAACCGCAGGCCCAAAAGGCCTTGTAGCCTCCTCTTCGACCCTCTTAAGCCTGCTATAAGCCCTCCATCCCCTCTCAGATCTCTGTCCAACCTTTTCCTCCTTTGCTCCCTCTCCTCACGGCTTCCTCTGCCTCCTTTCTCTAAGCCGCAACCCTCTAAGGGCTTGCGGCGCTTCTTTTTGTGGCCCTTAGGCCCTAGGCCACAAGGTTTTTCCTAAGCCTCTAAACCCTCCATACCCCCAACACTAGCCTCATTGGACATAGCATTTCCTCTTTGAGGCCTTATTCTTCATCCTTGGACCTCGATCTATCATCCTAGCCCTTTTATCGCTGCAGGTTTTTCTCCCTTAGCCTTGTTCTCCATTTTCTTAGCTTCTTTTGCCCTAAATTGCCCTGAAACCCTAATATGAAGTTTTAAGGCTAAATACTTGGCGGTTTTGTAGGTTAAGGTCTCAAAATTCATATTTTTCAAGTGGCAATGTGATCCAAAAAATTCAATGTATTTCAACCACGAGATTGTCAAGGCCTTGGCCCTAGGGTGACCTCTAAACCTTTGTTTTGCTTCAGTTTTATTACAACAGTCAAATCATTAATGTTTGAGCCCTAAAATCACATTGTAAATGGTCAAAATCAATTAGAATAGTAAAATCTAATTTTTCACAAGTTTTGGCCACTTGGGCATCTCTAATTTGACATATATCTAACATTTTAGCTCGCCGAATTTACCACATAACTGTAAAATGCAGCTCTGAAATATATTTCTTAAGCATATACTTAATAAAAAAAATTGAATTTTCAATTTCCTGCAAGTTTTTACTATTTTTAGGCATTTTGGGCATTATCTCTAGTATTTTTAGCTTGCTGGTCTGTCACTGTTTACTGCTGTAATATACTTATTAGTTCTGAAATTTGCTGAATCATACTTCCTAAAAGCCCTAAGAATTGAAATTTTCAAGTTTTAGTGCATTTTTACTATTTTTTGGGCATATTGACCATCTACGTTTTGCATCTTTAGCTTGCTGATCTGTGGTTATTTACTACTGTAAACTAAACAATTAGATCTGTAATATCACTGAATACATCATCACAAAGTGGGCTTAACAAGTTAATTTACATTTGCTGGTCAATACATCATCACAAAGTGGGCTTAACAAGTTAATTTACATTTGCTGGTCATTGAGAATTTTCATGTTTTATGTGTAAGGCAAATTTCATGATTTGAAGTCGTTTCCTCATTGCTGTTATAACATTGATAAACTCTGATTTTTCACTGCTGATATAAATTGTCATAGATTTGAAATTGGCTTATCTCATCTTTGCACTTATAATTTGACATTGATCTTGTTGATTGACATAACATCTTGTGTTAATAATCACTGGTGGACAAGTTGGTTATTTAAAATTTACACTTGTATCCCTTAGCACTCATCTTGTTTAAGATTGTGTCACAATATTGTGAAATACTCTTGCATTAAGACAATTTCCACATAAGTACTCAAGTAACATAAACAATATTAACTCAAGATTATCTCACGCATAATCTCTTGCATAAGCATACTAGATTTAGATTTGCATACCCCAATTCGACAACTATTTGGTGGTTAACACGGTGACTTTGCAGTTGTTAGTGCCACAATCTCTACAACGTTGGAGGCATCGGGTGATAGGAGCACAATAAAAAGTATTTTTAATTAGGCCCTAGCCTGCTTCATGTTGGCCTCCTTCCCACAACCTACCTTGGAGCCCAACTTCAAAATAGTTAAAGGAAGATTAATTCTAGATTAGACATTTAACTAAGAATAACCAAGATCTCTGCATCACACATAGGTCATAGGTTTGCATATCATTAAGGTTAGTCAATCATCTTAAGCAGCGGGTGTCCATCCGTTCATTTGGTTCCAATTTACTATAAGCACTGGTCTCATACTTTAAAACTTAATCTAATCAATAATCTTCCTCGAATTTAGCCAATTGGCTAGGCCACTCATTTGTGTCTCCCAAACAAGCTGGTTTCCAACTTGTTTTCCTTCATCTCATTCAACAACTCTTCGGTGGTTACCGCGATGACTTTGCAGTCAGAGCCACAATCTCTGCAACATCGGAGGCATCGGGTAACGTGTTTTCCAATTCGACAACTTTTCGGTGGTGGTTAACACGGTGAATTTGCAGTGGTCAGAGTGACAGTCTTTGCAGCGTTAGAGGCATTAGGTGATAGGAGCACAACAGAAGGTATCGTTAATTAGGCCCTAGCCTGCTGCTTGTTGGCTTCCTTCTCACAACCTATCTCGGAGCCTAGCTTCAAAATAGTTAAAGGAAGGTTACATCTAGATTAGGCATTTAACTAAAAATAACCAAGATCTTTGCATCACACATAGGTCATAGGTTTGCACATCATTTAAGTTAGTTAATCATCTTACGCAGCGGGTGTCCATCTGGTCATTTGGTTCCAATTTACTATAAGCAAGAATTGGTGACTCCATTAAGGCACTTGTCTCATACTTTAAAACCTAATCTAATCAATAATCTTGCTTGAATTTAACCAATTGGCTAGGCCACTCATTTATGTCTCCCAAACAAGTTGGTTTCCAACTTGTTTTCCTTCATCTCATTCCATAGGGACTACCCCTAATAGCCTGTGTTGGGACAACTAGAACGGAGTAGGTGGGGATCAGAGTGACAGCCCCCACCTTGAGCATTGTCGTGGTGCTTGTGCAATTCGGGCAACAACATGGCCGATGCACTTTCCAGGAAACCAACAACATGTTCACTCATGAATATCACAAAACATTGGAAGGCTCACCTATTGGTGGAATAGTCCAAATACAAGTTTACTTGTGCTCTGATGGACAACGTCATCCAAGATGATAGGTACAAAATAGTCGATGACATTATTTCTATAAAGACAGGATATATTTGGTTCTTGAATCCACACTCAAGGAGAAAATCTTTAAGGTTACACATGACATGCCATTAGCAAGACACCACGGTTTCTTCAAAACTTATCGACATGTCAGGGAAAGGTTTTCATGGAAGGGCCTTGAGGATGATGTGTTGAGACATGTCAAGGAGTGCGTAACTTGTCAACAAAATGGGAGGACATCTCAATGGATTTCATCAGAAGTCTACCCAAGGTACAAGGTAATGATTGCATCTAAATAGTGGTTGACAAATTGACCAAATTCGCACATTTCTTCACGATTCTAGTTGATTATAAAGTTGTTGGAGATTTCTAGAAGAGAACTATGTAATGGATTTTGATCCGTCCAACGTTTTGGATGGTTACTCCATCCATTGACATGGACCAAAGCGTTTTTCTGAGTAAATGAGTGTTGGAGAGTCTTTCTTATAGGATGAAAGGAACCATCCAAAACGTTGGACGAATCAAAATTCATTACACAGTTCTCTTCTGGGAATCTCCAACGATATGAAAAACTGTGGAAGCTTTTCGATTGATTATAAGGTTGTGTAGGTAGCATAAATTTTCTTCAAGCAAGGTATTCCGACTCCATGGACTACCTAAAAATATAGTTAGTGATTAAGATGGCACATTTATGAGTGCATTATGGCAGGAGCTCTTCAAGCTAGTGGGAACGAAATTGACCCCTAGTACTAACTATCTCCCTCACAGATAACCAAACAGAGATCGTGAATAAATGGATTGAGGGGTACTTTCATAACTACGTGATGGAATAACAAAAGGTGTGGAACAAGTGGTTGCATCTCACGAAACATGGTTATGACACTAATTGTCACTTGTCTATTGGGATGACACCATTCAAGGTACTATATGGGTATGATGCTCCATCTTTTATCGATTTGGCCTTTGGGTATAGTAAGGCCCCAAAGGCTAAAGATTGGATCTAGAAGAGCCATGATGTTCTTAAGGTACTCAAGTAGATCCTACAGACTGCCTAAAGCCAACAAAAGATGTATGAGGACCTGCATTGAACAAAATGCAGTTTTGAGACACGAGACCTTATTTTATTGATATTACAATCATATAGATAGTCTACACTCAAGAAGAGTGGAGTAGAGAAATTGAAGCCAAGGTTTTATGGACCTTACAGAGTACTTCAATGGATCGGTGAGGTAGGATATGAACTGGAGATGCCAGAAGGAAGCAAAATTCACAACATCTTTCATGTATCATGTCTTAAGGAGGCCATCGGGTAGCAGGTCACTACTTCCATTGAGCTACCATTTGGATGGATAACTAGAATTGATTCCAAAAGAAACCATGGCAGTTTGAGAAAAGATATTAATAGGGAAAATGGATTAGATGGAGAAACCTACTTGAAGAGGATGCAACATGGGAAGGAGAACAAATTTTGCAGCACTCAAGTTTGCAATTGCTTGAGCGCAAGCCATGTCAGGAAGAGGGGTTGTCATGTCCTCTTTCAATTAATTGGCCAAGGGAGGATGAAATAACCTATCCAACCCCGTAGACTATAGTTAATGATAAAGGGGGAAGCCCATTATTTAGTTTTTTTGGGGCAACGTTGGGTAAATTTGGGGTAATTGGGTTAAAACATGTGGAGGAAGCCAAAATTGAGGTCTAAGTGGAGGGAAACTTGTAACCCCACACATCAAAATAAGGAGAAGAGACCCCATAAGGAATCTATAAATAAGAGAGGAAAAATCATTTCCTCATCATGCTTGAATTGGATATTTTGTTTTTGTGAGCTGAGCCTTTGAGGGTTTTAAGATCCCTTTCTCCTTGATTAGTTTCGGTGGTGAAAGATTCCACCCTAGCTAATCTCTTTTTTCTCATTTGTGTGGTACAATTTTTTGAGGCATATCTCATTTGGTTTCTGGCAACAAGGAGATTCTATGATCAAGGAATTGTGGAAGTATGTTGAGACAATTGTGGTAAAACAAGATGGATAACTTCTTGATTACTTTGCGGCAGTCAACCATGATTACTTTGCGGCAGTCAACCATGGTTTGGTTAGAATATCCTTTGCGACAGTTAATCCCAGAAGGGACGGGCTGGTTAAGGATTCTCCTGTGGTTGGTTAGGGCCTCCTTTGCGGTAGCCCACCCAAGAGTAACAAGGGATTTTGCCCCTTTCTCAAATGACATATTTATTTATAAGTGTGGTCCTATACTGGAGATTGATCATGACAAAAGTATTGGGTAGCGGTCTGTCCAAGCCGTAAACAACAAGTGGATTCAAGCAGTTAGTCAAACTCTAAGGTGGTAGAAGAGTTTTGGAAGGTTGCAACCTACTTTTCTGAGGCTCTATTGAATAGGAGGGGAAACAAAGGATGAATTTGGACTTGAAGCTGTTGACTGTGTAGTAAAATAAGCCAGAAAAACTGCCAGCTAGTTAGGGCATGAATAGAATAACAATCTTGATAGTAGCCATGATCAAACTATTATAGATAATCCTGTAAGTTGGGTGTTGGGACAAAATTGTTGGTTATGGTTTTGGTTATTGTTGCAATCACATATAAATTGCCAATTTAATATTGGATACACTGCTATTGTTATGAACGTTAAACAATTAGGTCTACTAGTGAACAACCTTAAGGACAATTGTTAAATTAGGACTCATATTGTATTATGAAACTGCTTTATGTTTATACATGTTTGAATTTGAAAATCAATACAATTTGCCTTTGGACTATGTAAACCCTAAGGGAATTTCTTTTCCTAGGGATACTGCATTTGACTTGCTTGCTTAAGGGTTGACTTGTTCCATAGGAGGTTTTGTATTGTTGCTTGGATGGTTCTTTGACTTTGCAATGGCTACTTTTGTGTTTGCAAGGTACCAAATGACCCTCTTGACCCCCAAAGTTCACCTTTTGACCTCCATTGTTCCTCCAATGACTATCGCTTTGACTATAATGGCTAGTTTGAAGGTTGACTTAGCCACATTTGAGACATCTTCAATGCCCTTGGTTATTAACTTATTTTGTCTTGATTTTTTCATAACTTGATTTTTCACTGTTATTGGTTGTGCTACTAGCCCCATTGGCTAGAGATAGCCTGCGTTGCCACATCATCACCCACACATGCCACAATGATGATGTCACCATGCCAAAATGAAGGATCTCTATTGCCCTAGAGAATCCAAAAAACCTTCCACTTAGGTTTTGTTCAACTAATTTTTGGGTTTTGTTCGACTAATTTTGTAGACCATTTTTAACAATATTGCATGCAAAAAATTGTTTAGTCTTGCTCCTATTTTGCCACTTGGAATCCTCACATGCCACTATACCAACTTCTGATCAATGCCTTAACATTTTGCAAAAAATCCAACATGGCATGTTATCTTCTTTTCATTTTGAGCATTTTGAGACCAAGTTGTTTTTTTAACTAATAGTACCATATGCATTGGGAAATATGAACTACCTTGGGAAATGTGAACTACTGAGATTGTGAGACTAACATGTGGAGAACTATTTGAGTAATAAACTATAATGCACCAAGGCCAAGGACACAGACTCAATGACACATAACCATGCTGTTAAGACATAAGGGCACTGTCTACATTGGTGATTGCCCCCACATAACCAAGGTTCCCATAAACCGTGTGTCCCGTTGAGATCCATCCAAAGTTCTCCAATCCTGTCTAGAATGAAAGGAACTAGTAATGTAACCCAAAGGGATTGGCCATGGCCAACCATCACAAGGCCAAGGAACACCTAAATACAAAGACATACATGTTTTTTACAAGGCTTTGACTTGTATCCTTGGGCTTACGATGTTGATCATGCATATTGAAAAAATGTATGTACCCTTCCTGGAATGAGGGTTAACAGGGCCCATCCTTTATGCTTGGAGAATATTTTTAGATTCTTTCTCTCCGTTCATAGGATTCATACTCCATGGTTCTCTGCTTCCTAAGCTAAGATACCCCATTCTCTCCCTTTTGCTCTTTTTGTTTTTTTGCCTATTCTTCTAAGTTACCGGATCCAGCAGAGGCAAGAGGAATGTTGCCGAATCCACGAATCTGAAACGGATCTGGATACGATACGCAAAAAAAACGGCAAAAATACGTATGTTATAAAAATACAATTTTGGAAACGGAAAAGTTTTGCAGGATACGGATCCCGCTGGTGGTTGCTGGAAACGGTGATATGGTCGCCGAAAAGTCGGCGAAAAACATATATTTTTTAGGGTTCGATTGTCGGTTTGAGGTTTAAATATTATTTTTTAATGTGTATATTATAATGTGGTCGCGGTCTGTCATACCCTGCTCAACTTTTGTCCGCATTCACCCACCCTTTTTGTTTGCATTCGCAAGTCGAGCCCTCCTGCACAGTGCATAGTGCACAGTTTCATTGTTCTGGTCCCGGGCTCACTACCGGCCCCTCCAGCACGCCTTTATTTGTCCCGGGCTCACCGCTGGTCCCTCCTGCACACAGCACGCAGCGCTTCTGGTCATGCTGTTGGCCCCTCTGCACGCAGCATCGCGACACTTCTGTTCGCTGCTCCCCCTGCACGCAACACAGTGACCCTCAGGCTTCAGCAACACGCAACACTGTGCAGCCCGCACGCAGCACTGTTCAGCCGGCACACAATCGTCGGCCCGTCGGGTAGTCGCGGTCACAAGGTGAATCAGCACAGTCGTCGACTCGTCTGGTAGTTGCGGTCATAAGGTGAATGAGCACAGTCGTCGGCCCGTCGGGTAGTTGCGGTCACAAGGTATTACACTGTATTTAATTTAAATTTCTGCGTGGGATAATTATTAATAATAAATATATAGTTTGGAGCAATGTTTAATATTATTTTTTGTGATATATAATATATATAATATATATTAT
>APFE030979072.1:313491-324828 GCA_000404065.3 Pinus taeda
ACTATTTAGGGTGCAATCATGCAATGCTATTTAAATTTAAATTTAATTTTTTTAATGTATTGTTTAATTTTTAATTATTGATAATTTGATTTAAAAAAATATATTATAATTTGACTTTTATATGCAGTTGCAACTTGCAAGTAACCAATAGTCATAATGGAACTATCACAAGATTCACAACATGAGCATAGTGAAGGGGAAATCATCAAAACAGACCCAAAATCTCCTCTATGGCAGTATGTGGAGATTATTGGAAAAAATCCCGGAGGTGGTTCATTTAAGTGGAATTGCAATGAATGCCAAGATATAAAAAATGGCTCATATACTAGAGTGAAGGCCCATCTCACCGGTCAAACTAATACAGGGGTGCAAGTATGCACTAGGCCAAAAGATGCAAATGGCAAACCTGACCAAGGTTTGAGTCCTGGAAAAATGAAATTCTATGCAGCTTTGCAAGAAGCTGCTGATAGGAAGCTTGCTAAGGGAAAACACCTTGTGCAAAGCTCTACAACTAGGCCTCCATTGCCATCTAAGCCTGGTGCCATATCTAATAAAAGGGCCACTTTAGGCCCTCCTGAAGCGTGTTTCAATAATCAAGGTAGAGACATAGCTGATGAACATGTAGCTTGTTGCATCTATGCAAATGGGCTAGCATTCAATTTGGTGCGTTCCCCTTACTGGCAACAAATGATTAAGGCAGTTAATGAAGCGCCAAAAGGGTACAAAAGCCCTGGATATGAAAAGGTCCGCACTACTTTGTTGGCATCAGAGAGACAATCCGTGGATAGACAGCTACAGGGACTCTGGGATACATGGGCAGAAACAGGGGTGTCCATCATTTCTGATGGATGGAGAGACCAAAGAAACCGTCCATTAATTAATGTTGTTGCAGTATGCCCCCAAGGGGCAATGTTTTTGAAGGCTGTTGATTGCAGTGGAATAGAGAAAGATGCATCTTTCATATCCACAATTCTTATTGAGGCAATAGAAAGTGTGGGGCTACATAATGTTGTCCAAGTCATTACGGACAACGCACATGTTTGTAAAGCTGCAGGTTTGATTGTGGAGGGTCGATATGATCACATCTTTTGGACTCCATGTGCAGTACATTCATTGAACCTTATGCTTGCCAAGATTGGTGAAATTGAATGGATTAATGAAATATATGTAGCATCAAAAGAAATCCAAACGTTCATAACAAATCATTCAATGTCCCAAGACATTTATCAGGGTTTTGCAAAGTTGGAGCTATTGAAGGTATTTTTTTTAATCAATACTATTTGTATAGAAATTCTTGTTTTTAATTACAAATTTATATATGGTTTCTTATTTGAGATTTGACTTTTTGAAACTTGTAGGTTGCTGAAACTCATTTTGCCTCCCACACTCTTGTCATAAAGAGACTTGTTGAGGTGAGACAAGCACTACAAGCAATGGTCATTGACCCTCTTTGGGAATCATGGAGGACTTCCACTTCTGATAGAGGGCAAAAAATCAAGTCCATCATTCTTGATGATGCATGGTGGGACAAGGTTCAATATCTTCTACGGTTCATTGAACCAATCTTGACCTTGATCAGGGCATTTGATACAGATACACCTTGCTTGGGTGAAGTTTATGAAAACATTGACAGTATGTTGGAGAGGATAAGAGAACTTATCAGGGCAAGTGAAAATGACCCTTATGAAACATTCTATTATTTAGTAAAGGAAATAGTTACAGAAAGGTGGAACAAAATGACAACGCCATTACACCTTCTCGCATATGCATTGCACCCTAAATACTATCATTCTAAATTTTTGTCTTTACCTGGTAGAACACCACCAAACAAAGATTCTGAAGTGGTACAAGGATACAAGACAACCTTGAAGAAAATTTATAGAGATATGGGAGTTGCAATGGAAGTCCGCCAAGAATTTGGAGGGTTTGTACAGTCTACTGGTAGCTTTTTAGATCCAGTAGCTATGGATGATCGAGGACATCTTGATCCTATTACTTGGTGGGGCTTCCATGGTGGGGATAGCATTCATCTCTCTACTCTAGCCACCAGGTTGTTATCATAGGTTGCTAGTTCCTCATCAGCGGAGAGGAATTGGAGTACATATGGCTTCATCCATTCAGTGAAGCGAAACAGGTTGGGAGCGGCAAACGCTGAGGACCTTGTTTATGTTCATTCCAACCTCTGTCTTCTATCACATGTTGAACCAGAGTATAAAAAAGGTCCGAGCAGGATGTGGGATGTGGAGCCTGAGATCTCTGACTTGAACCTGACACTGAATGCCATGACTCACCTCAACCTACTTGAGGATATTGTTCCACCACCAGTCCAGCCTACTGATGCAACTTCCTACATTCCAGGACCCCCATCATCTATTCATGATGTAGAGTTGCAATATGCAGAAGATATAGATCCATTTGATGATCTGTAAATGTATTTACTATTATCATTTATGATATTATGATCCTTTTTGTTACTTTGACGGATGATGCATCATTTCAGTTTTTCAGTCTTCCTATTCATAATATATCTAATGGTTTCGGTTCTAAAAGTGTTTGATGGTTCAATGGAGTATTTGATTTTTGAACTCTAAAGTGTTTTTAAAAATTTTTAAAATATTATTATATTTTATTTTTTTGTACATGACGTATCCTTGCCGTATCCGGATCTTGGATTTTCAAAAAATTAGTGGATCCGTATCCGTATCCGAATCCTGGTAACTTAGCTATACTTCTATGGGTATTTGCAGTTATGGCGTCAATGTTCAACTAGGGCTTCATGCTGCTTAGGGTTTTCCTCTTTCACTTTACCTAGACATGACTATTCTCTCTTTTATTTTTATCTGCTTCTTTTATTATTGTGTTAACTTTTAAGCATCTAGGAGTGTTTTAGGTACTCCCATCATCTAATGACTAGTGACTACAAGTTGTGCTCTCTAGTTCCATAGACCTTTTCAGGGTCATTTGTTGAACAAATAAAATATCTTATTTTTATTTCTACTTTTTATAAGCCTGCTATTTTAGTTTTAGTATCTGTTGTTGCAAATAAAAGATCATCACTATCTCATATTTCAGGGTTCTGACATCAATTAATCCGTGCGTGATGTAATTGTCAGGAAGTGTTTCTTCTCCCCAAAGCTTAGCTCCTCCATCAGTGCCAAGAAAACGGGCACGAAGAGCTGTACCAGTTTCATTACCACCTATGGTTGAAGGTCTCTGTAATATCCTTTGGGTTTTAGCTGTCTACAGAGTTTATGTTTCACTGTTGCCATTGATGCAGATCAATTCTGTTTCTTTCCTATGTTTAGATTCTAGAATAACCTAGATTTTCTTCTTTGCTTCTAGTCATTTTGTCTACGTGCATATTATAAGACAATAAGAAAATGCATGCTATTGCTTTTATTTTATATATTACAGGAAACATCCCTTTGGGAAGTTCAATCCCTCCCTCAGCACAGAGAAAACCGGAAGGAAGACATGCGGGTGTTGTGATGCAACCTAGGACTCAAGGTACCCAATTTTTATTTTTATTTTTATTTTGGTAAGTAGAAGCATGAATAATTTATTATTTTTCTGTAAGGTATGTAGAATTTCTTTTTGTAGGGCCTGCATTTTTCATTCTGTACACCTATGATGAAACCAGGAATACATCCATTAGCACTGTCAAAACTTTTCCTTCACACTGTAGAGTGCAGGGTAGGAAACATCTTCGTGTTGTCTAGAAGTCTTTTCTATGAATAAATAGTCATTAAATACAGGGAAATGTTCTGTTGTGTAGTTTCTATGGCAGCTCCCCCAAGCACTATTCCTTCCAGACATCATCGGAAGAGGAGGAAAAAACCTACCGCTGCATCACCAATGGTAGTTGGTCCTCCACCTGCTCAAGGTTTGCAAATATGCATTGTTCCTCATTATTCTTATGATCAAAGTTATTTTCTTTATTCAGATCTGTTAAATTTCAGTAAGAACGAGTCTTTACTGTCCAAAAATATCAAATGTATCCTAGCTATTGTTCCATTGTTCTTGTCAACTGGGGAAAAGTTAAACATGAAGATACTTTATAGCTGATTTCTAATGTATTATTTGTACAGATTGTTCAACATTGACTTGTGTTGAGCCGCTGACAAACACTCCTCTTGCTTCACCATGTGGCTGTGTGCTTCCTATGCAAATTGGGATTTTGCTTGGGGTAGAACCTTATGCTTTTTTCCCATTGGTTTCTGAGCTTGCTGCTGAGATAGCAGCAGGAACATATCTGAAGCAAAGTCAAGTTCGGATTATGGGAGCAAATGCAGACAATGAATATCAGGAGAAGACATATGTGAATGTCAATTTAGTGCCACTCGAAGAAAAGTTTGATACTACTACTGCCCTATTGACATATGAAAGATTTTGGCAAAAGAAGGTGATTCTTAATGCGACCCTTTTTGGTGATTATCAAGTTACTTTTGTTCATTATCCAGGTATGATTTTCAGATTATGCATGTTTTGTGTACGAGGCATTTGCAATATTCTGTTCAGTTTGTGTTAAGTAATGTGTTTATGAGAAGGAGATCACTTTTAAATTCAGGGCTTCCTCCATCACCGCCTTCGCCATTTGCAAATGGAAATTTGAATGGTGGAAACAGCAGTGGCACAAATAATGAAGACCCACTTGGGGTTGACATAAGGAAAAGGAGTGAAAAATTGGGTGGTGGTACCATTGCTGCTGTTGCCTTATCTTCATCTGTAGCTGTGGTAATCTGTCTTGGAGCAGTTTGTTTCATGCTTTTAAAATGTAGGAACCAAAGCAAGCCAGCTCCAGCTGTTGTGCCCACATTTACCTCATCATTAACAAAAAGATCAGGTAGCTAGTCTGAAATAATATTTTGAATTATCAAAAGAATGTCAATGACTGATGATGTTTGGCAGGGGACTTGATTTTACTAAGTATAATTTATTATATGCAGGTGGTGGTTCCATCCTCTCAAGTAGCATTGCAAGCTCAATGTCGCTTTCATTTGTTTCAAGTATGGCTACCTATACAGGATCTGCAAAACTATTCACGCTAGCTGAGCTTGAAAAGGCCACAGATAATTTCAGTTCTCGAAACATTCTTGGAGAGGGAGGCTTTGGACGTGTTTATCGTGGAGTACTGGAAGATGGAACAAAGTTAGCCGTGAAAGTTCTTAGAAGAGATGACCAGCAAGGGGGACGTGAATTTATGGCAGAAGTGGAGATGCTTAGTCGCTTGCATCATCGAAACTTGGTAAAGTTAATAGGAATTTGTACTGAAGAACATAACCGTTCTTTGGTTTATGAGCTTATCCCCAATGGAAGTGTGGAATCTCATTTACATGGTATGTGGTTTCCTCTCTAAGCTGCCACTTTATATGCTTTTGCAAAATTGTCTGAAATTCCTTTCTACAATGAGTGATAATTCAATGTCAACATGGTTCTTTCAGCATAATAGTGTTGTCAAGTTTTGAATTTAGCCATATGCAGGTCCAATGTAATGTTTGGATTGCAATTGTTCCATTGTTTCAGACAAAGATAAAGAAACTGCTCCACTTGATTGGGATGCCCGCATGAAAATAGCACTTGGTGCAGCACGGGGTCTTGCTTATCTTCACGAAGATTCGAACCCTCGGGTTATACATCGCGATTTTAAGGCTAGCAACATTTTGCTAGAGGACGATTTTACTCCTAAAGTGTCAGATTTTGGACTTGCAAAAGTAGCTTCTGATGAGGGAAAAGGTTACATCTCAACACGGGTTATGGGGACTTTTGGGTATGTAGTTGGATTCCTTTTAAGCATAATGCTTCAGATTTTTATCTTCTTATTTAGTTTGATGTGCTTTCCTTCTTTTTGTTGGAGTTTACTCCTGAGATTATATGCTACAGTGGTGTAACAATTCCATGCTTATGCAGATACGTTGCTCCTGAGTATGCAATGACTGGACATCTTCTTGTGAAGAGTGATGTATACAGTTACGGTGTAGTGTTACTTGAGTTGCTTTCTGGAAGGAAGCCAGTTGACATGTCTCAACCCCCTGGGCAGGAAAATCTAGTTACTTGGGCGCGCCCCTTGCTTACCACAAAGGAGGGCTTGGAAATGTTAGTAGACCCTTCTTTAAATGGCTCTTTTTCATTTGACAACATGGCGAGAGTTGCAGCTATTGCTTCAATGTGTGTCCAGCCTGAGGTCTCTCACAGGCCATTTATGGGTGAAGTTGTACAAGCCTTGAAACTTGTTTATAATGATTCTGACACAAGCAATGGGGGAGGATCTCAAAATTATAGTCAAGAAGAAGATGTTCCTAGTTCTGATAATGAGCTCAAGGAAGACTCTGATCAGAGATGGTGGCGTAGCAGCCAATATGTTCCTGATGGTACATCATTTGTAACAATTGATTATGATTCTGGCCCACTTCATGCACAGGATCTAGACACAGACAGACCACTCTCAGCTTCTGCTTTGCTCTCTTCTTCTGGAAGGTTTGTTAGGGAACCGTCAGGATCTTTCAGAAGGCACAGCAGCTCTGGTCCCCTGAGAACATCTAGAAATAAACCTTGGTACAGAAGCAGGGGTCTGACAGGAGGTAGCATGAGTGAGCATGGCCTCACAAGCCACTTTGGCACTGGTTTAGACACATGCTCATGAGCTGTGGCCCTGATGCTCACAGATTTTCTAAATTCTTCTCCTGGATATGTACGTGAACTGAGCACAGCTTGTAACTTCAGGGTGCAGGCTGGAGGGAATAAGTTAGGGCTCCAATTAAAGAATTATTGGGTAAGGATGAATTTGAGCTCTGGAATAAGTTGGGCTTTTCCTTGAGCATTAGTTTAGTGATCTATTGTACCTGATGCACGTGATTTTATTTGTTCCTGATCTAGTGGTGACTGAAAACATCATGATTTTTGGCACACACCTGTATTTGCTCCTAGCCTCTAGTGTAGCAAATTGTCATGGTTACTGGAATATGGTATTAACTGTCATAGTAAGGTGCCGTACTCTAGATGGATGGTTATTCAAATGTTTATTCAGCAGAAAATGATTGGGTGCAAGGACATACTGCTGTTGGGATTTTCTTCTCTCCAGTCTGTACTAGGAACATAATGAGCAGCTGGAAATCAATGTTTTGGATGGTAGCCTTGCTGTGATCAGTTTAGAGGAAGAACCTCATTTCCCATGTCTAAAATCATTCCCATGTCTAAAATCATCATTAAGATATCAGTTTTGTTGCTATCCATTTAACTGATGATAATCTCTTGATGCAACCTGATGAATTGGGAATGTGCTGTTTGGATCATGGTAGTGAGAGTGGTCATGCACAATTTTTAAATTTCTGACAATCAGCATCAGCTGGTGCTACTGAAATGAACTGTTAATTGTATTAATGTGAGTATATTTGACCAAGAAAGCGGCATTTCTCTATATGGTATAATCTGAAATCTGATACTGTTTGTATTTCTTTCTGTCGATTTCTAGTTCCAGGAACCTTCTGGAGTGTCCAAATGATTTGTTCAGTTCCTGGTTATGACTATATTGTACTATGAAGATTCTTCACATTGCCATTTGTTGCATTCTAAATGACCATTCTACTTCAAGTTATTTCTCTTGAATGCTGAACCCTCTGATGACAGACTGCTTAAACTTGATGTGGCAGTTAGGACAACCTAGAATTGTACAGATTTCATGTTTACTTTCTAAAATTTAAAATTTTAGTATGAATTGAAAGGCTTTACGTGGCTTTCATACCATCTTCCTAGTTAACATGGCTCTAAAAAACAAGCTCTTGTTTTGGTGCATGGTCAGATCTGAGTTATACCTTGAGAGCTTTACTAAATGTGCTGGTGTCTTTTAGAAATTTCGTCTAGTAAAGTTTCATTAGAATTGTTTCACAGGACTTGGAACTGGCCACGATGTTTGGAAGTTGACCGAGTGTCAGAAAGGATCATCCAAACATAATTTAACACAAGAAAATATCCCTAGCTCCCACAATTCTTTCTTATAGCAAAGTGAATCAAGCAAGCAACTTGCACATACTCAATGTGACTTGTGTGTTCACTACTGTTGGATGTTTTTTATCTCCTTGACATGGTTTTTAAAAATTTTCTATACTGTTTAAGAAGCAGCGGTTCACTAATTCAATTTGTGTTTCATTTGCTTTTGGGCTGGATTTGGGAATCTGTTTTTCTTCAATGTTTTTATACCTTCAACACGGATGGAGAATGAAAGGTCATCTAGATTTTTAATCAATTTTTGTAAATATCTTGAAATTGTAAAGGCGAATAATTAGGGGTAGATCCCTTTTAATAGTCCACATGAATATTAGGGGCAGTTCTCTTTAAATAGTCCACTTCATGTATTTTTATCATCTTTTAAAGCTTACTGTCTTTTTTAATTTTCAGTGGTGTTTTGCTCTGAATTAGGATCAATGGATGCTTTCCCAAACATATCAAGGGGTGCAGGTCCCTCTGTTATTTTATTCTAACTTACATTTAAATAGCTTAAAAATCAATCTTGAGTCAAAATACTAAGTCATCGGATGGAAAGAAAGTGGTAACTGGGAGAGATTGCAGTTTCGAACTAACAAGACCTGAACTTTCATTAAAAGAGTTTAAAGATAATTTTCAAACAGTACACTAAGTTATTGGGTGGAAAGAAAGTGGGTGCTAGTTTAAGAGACTGTAGTCTTGAACCAACAAGACAAGATGGTAAACCACTGGGGACTGTAAATATGACAACGAGAATGACAATGCTTAAGACAACGAGAACAAACAATTTGTCAAACGTAGACAATAGGATACTTGAGGAGCTCTATGAGATTTTGAATTAGGTGACATGATTGTTTACCAAAATCAATAATGGGGTCATAAACACAATGATGGAGGCATTTTTGGATCTTGATGATGATCTTTTAAATCTCAATCCCAAGGAAGGTATGTCTTTAAGAGAAGAATGGTCTGAACACTGATAAATATTGTTGAGATTTTCTGTTTTAGTCAAATAGGCAAAAATCTCTGAAGGATGACAACAATAGGGATTCAGTTCCTAGATTAGCTCCAGGTTGTTGGAAGGGAGTTAATGCCTCCTATATTTGATGTGAGGGAGTTATGAGGCTGTTAGATTCTCTATTCTATATAATAGGGAACCATTCGGATGGTTTGCTAAGAGAGTGTGAGGATTTCTTGATGTAATCTCCAATTTGATTAATATATTCCTGATGCCTATGTTTTGGTGGACATAGCCCAGATTGGTTGGGTGAACCACGTTAAATACTGTGTTATGTGCTTGCTTCTGCTGTGTGTTTAATTTGTTTGCTGAGCACCTACTCCAACAATTGGTATCAGAGTAGTTGGAGGCGTTCTCTGAGGGCGCTAGTGTGCTGCGTAGTTCAACTGGTTGCTGGAGGTGCTGCGCTGTTTGCTGTTCGTGGAGCGGATGCCTGGAGGAGCTGCGCTGTCTGCTGTTCATGGAGAGCGCTCTCTGCTGTTCATGGAGCGGATGTTCTGGTGTGCTGCGCTGTTCTATAAAACCCGCAGTCAAGTTTTGTAAAAACGCAATGACAGTCAGTGAGTTTGTTTTTTAAAAAGCGCAGTTTTATCAATTCCATTATTCATTGCTAGTTTGAGATCGTGTTCAACTCTTTCCTTACAAGTTCATCTGTGGAAATGAGAATTAAAAACTAAGGTTTACGGTCTCCAAATGGTTTTGAGAAAATGTGTAATGAATACACCTCGGATTATGTATGACGTAATTACTTACAACAACGGTTTTTTGAGTAATTGAATGGTCGACCAAAACAGCCACGGTATTATGTGTTCGATATATATAGTTTTTAACCAAATCGAGTATTGGTTATATTAAAATGAAGCTGCCGGCAGTGAATAATAGCATTACAATTTAAAATTTTCGAACCTTTAATGTTCAAAAATGGAAAAGTACAGCCTTTCTGATCTGCAATTGATCGAAAGTGACAGAGGGTTCAATATGACAGCCACAGTGTGTTTCTTTGAGATCACGAGCCTGCTTTTTTAAAATCGTTGGTGCATGTGTATAACCAAGAGTCTGCTGTAAAGTTTTGTTTCAAAACCGATGTGACTCGATCAAACATGAAATAAAATAACCATTGTCAAATTGGTTGTTGAGGAAGGTTTTGAGTAGCACATTAATTGTTTTTAAAAATGATTGGAAAAGAGGGCAGTTTGTTTTAAAGGCAGAAGTACAAAGGCATAGTCAGAAATTTTTTGTGTAAAGGGAAGATATTTTGTTTCAAAGGCATAGGCAAATTTTTTTTTTTAATTGCTGGTTGGATTTTTTTGGAGATTACTGTGTTTTTCGCTGATACAAGATGGCCAAAACTCAAAGTGCCCGTTTTGAAATTGAGAAATTTAATGGCAAGAATAATTTTGAGATCTGGAAGGTGAAGATGCACGATCTGCTGGTTCAACAAGGTGTGGCGAAAGCACTGTTGGGGAAAAACAAAAGGCCTCCTTCCATGACAGAGGATGAATGGGATGAGATGGATAATAGAGCTCTGAGCGGAATTCGGTTATGTTTGGCGGACGATGTTCTGTTCAACATTGTGTCAGAGAAAACCGCCGCAAGCCTATGGTCAAAGCTTGAGAAGCTCTACATGACGAAATCTTTGACAAATCGAATTCTCCTGAAACGGCAGCTTTATGGTTTGCGGATGAAAGAAGGTACCTCAATTGCTGATCACCTGAATGTTTTTAATACCTTGTTGGTGCAATTAAATAGTCTAGATGTAAAATTTGATTCAGAGGATAAGGCGATAACTTTATTATGTTCTTTACCTGAATCCTGGGATCATTTTGTTACTTCCATAAGTTTTAGTACATTAGATATTCTTGAGTTTGACGATGTTGTTGGAGCCTTGTTGGCTGAGGAGACGAGGAAGAGGTCGAATGCAGACACATCTACATCAGAGGTAATGATGGCCAGAGGTCGCTCACAAAAGAGACACTCCGGGGGAAAGCATAGCGACTCTCGTTCGAAGTCCAAAGAAAGAAGCCAAAGGTGAAGTGTTGGCATTGTGGCAAGGCTGGACATCTAAAAAAGGATTGCTGGAAGCGAAAGCAGGCTGCTAAAAAAGGCTCTTTGACAGAAAAGAAGGAAGCCAACACCACAGATACAGGTTCAGTATCAGGTTCAGGTATGAGTGATGAGGTATTGTCAGTTAATGTTTCAAAACATGATCAACATTGGTTGTTAGATTCCGGGGCATCTAACCACGTGTATACATAAAGATTGGTTTAAAACATATAGATCAATTGATGATGGTGTTGTGTACATGGGTAATGATGTAACATGTAATATTGTTGGGATTGGAA
>APFE030979072.1:327281-388484 GCA_000404065.3 Pinus taeda
GATTTGGATAAGAGAAGGTCAACTTCAGGGTACGTATTTACTCTTGCAGGTGGAGTTATCAGCTGGATGTCAAAGCTACAGAACATTGTTGCTTTGTCCACTACTGAAGCAGAATACATTGCTGCTTCTCATGCTTGCAAAGAGGCGGTTTGGTTGAAAGGGTTTGCTTGGTGAGTTTGGTAGGTTACAGGATAACATCAGGTTACTTTGTGACAGTCAAAGTGCAATACATTTGGCTAAAAATCCGGCCTATCATAGTAAGTCAAAGCATATTCCAATCAAATATCATTTTGTAAGACAGGTTATCACTGAAGGGGGAGTCTCTCTTGAAAGGTGCATACAAAGGAGAACTGTGCAGACATGTTCACGAAACCAGTTTTGTTGGAGAAGCTACGCTGGTGTTTGGCTTCTCTTGGCTTGCAGAAAAGATAAAATAATAATAACAGGGCATCAGGGGAATTGTTGTCAAGGTGGAGATTGTTGAGATTTTCTGTTTGAACTAAAATAGGCAGAAATCTCTGAAGGATGACAACAATAGGGATTCAGTTCCTAGATTAGCTCCAGGTTGTTGGGAGGGAGTTAATGCCTCCTATATTTGATGTGAGGGAGTTATGAGGTTGTTAGATTCTCTATTCTATATAGTAGGCAACCATTCGGATGGTTTGCTAAGAGAGTGTGAGGATTTCTTGATGTAATCTCCAATTTGATTAATATATTCCTGATGCCTATGTTTTGGTGGACGTAGCCCAGATTGGTTGGGTGAACCACGTTAAATACTGTGTTATGTGCTTGCTTCTGCTGTGCGTTTAATTTGTTTGCTGAGCACCTGCTCCAACAAATATGATTGTGTGGGGCCCACCTCAACATCCCTCAAACTGTGCACATGACTTGCAATGCTTGTCACATTGTTGAAGGGCTAGCGCCATTGCAGGGGCTGAGGGGGCAGTGCCCTTGCAAGCAATACAGAGTTTAGAGTTGACAATGCCATGCACACATAATCCTGAACTTTGTGTGCCACATTCCAACTATGCATAGGAATCCTTTGGCTTTATGTATGTGTGTCTACAACCCGAGAATGACGAAAGTGGCCCAAGACCTTTATGGAAGGCCAATCATCTTCATAGTATAGATGCATTTATATAGATACTTTGATATCTTTATCTTTGTTAGTCACTTAGCAAACAAGATTTTATCTTAAAGTGCCCCTCAAAACTTTGGCATTAATGATTTCTCTATCTCTCTGTCCTGTTGGTTATATTATCTTATATTTTCCCTCTTTGATGACAAATGGAAGAACTTTAATTTTGTATCTTTGTCTTAGATTGAGTGTGTAATTTGATATCATAGCTAGTTTTCTGTTTGTTCGTGGTTGTTTTCTAACTCGAAATTCTCTGTCCTTTGGAGTCATCATCAACATTGCACATCTTTGGTTCTTGGAGCAAGATCATTAGTTAAACACTGGGGTTCATGTTTTTGTTAGATACAGGTACTAATTTTTGAAATTGAATTACTTCCAATGATATAATCATTTAGTACTTTTAGTTAATCATTAAGCAATTATACTTCAGAAATTCAAGCATAAAAAGTAGTAGGACAATAAAGAACACAATGAAACAATGATACACAGACGACACAAGATTTACCTTTGGAAAACCCACTTGGGAGAAAAACCCAAGAAGAGATACATCTAATCCTTCCAGTCAAAATATATATCAAACTGACCAGCAAGAAAGCCCTGCTCAAACTGCCCTCTTATCAAAGTCACACAATTGCCCAAACAACATGGCTCTTGTTTGATCTACCTAGGACGAAATTCGGCCTCTTATGTTACCACATAGAACTTGGTCTGCTGCCCAACAAACTAATAAAAAGAAATTCAGTCCTGCTACACACATGTGAAGTCAAGGTGATGTTAAAACATAAATAACGCCACACATGTGAAGTCAAACAAAGAGAGAGAGTTCGGTCAACTTGCTAGATCAACTTCCGTCTTCTTATCTTGTTTTTTCTTTGCTTAGATGAGCAGATGCTATTATTCTTGTGTGGTTCGAATCTTTCCAAGGTGAGGAAGTCAAATGCCTTTATATAGTGATCCTGGGAAGCCGAATAGGTGTGACAAGGGGCAAACCGACTTGACTTTTTTGGAGCAAAAAATTCAAAATTCAAAATTCAAATTTTTTTTTCTCTTTTGAAACTGATATGAAGAACATGCCTTATATTTATTTTTACATATATTTGGAGGGCTAAAATATTAATTATGAAGACCAACCATAGCTACAAAAATCAACACTCCCTCTTAGCTAGCTATGTTGATGTATCCAATGTTATTAGAACCAGACCAATCATCGAACTGGTAGACCCTTTGGATCATGAACCATTGAGAGGCAGACTGGAATTAGTAAAAAAATTAGACCAAAAAACTAGTTAACAAAAAACACAAAATATTCAAATTAAAAAAAAAAAAACACATTCATGTGCATCTATATGAATCCAAATTGTTTATACACAAATAAACAAAAGTTCTAATTTATATAGCATATAAGGGCACACAACCAAAACAACATCGAGTGCAATCCATCTCTAAACTGAAAATACATCAACAAACAAGCTCCACATGGCTTCTAACATCAAAAAAAAATCATGCTACAACAAATACTTATATGTCATTAAAATCATTGCCTATATTGGGATCTTAGTCATCAATATTATTCTCTAAATATTAAAATAAGATAGAAAAAACATAGCATGTTAAGGAAAGATTTTGTTTGAGTGATGGAAACTTTTTTTAGTACTCTCATGATAGAGGAGTTCGACAACCAATGCCACTAACATCAAGGTACATAGAGGGTTTGGTGATCTTAATTAAATACTAGTTCCATAGTCTTGTACATGCCAAATTTTAATGGAGAGTTGCAATCCCTCCAATATTGAAATCCTGGAAATTTGTCAAGTCTGCTGGGTTTTGAGTGAGATCTAAAATTCTACTTTCTCCATATGAATTTGAATGAGGTCAGAACCACTATCAAACATACTGAGTCATTTCACAGTAATGTTAAAAAATTAAGTAAAAGAATGAAAATGAAGGATAAAAATAGAATGCCACTTTTACTTTAACAATTTATCATTAGCATGAATTGCATGGCATTAGTAGGGCAATATGGTTAAATACTAGACTTCCCATATTAAAAATCATTGTTTTTTGAAAAAAATGTGTCCAAAGGGTTCTTGGTAGCAATGCACAACACTGACTAGTTCGGTAGAATGAAAAAATGTTGGTTCAATGTTGAACCAGTTGGTTTCATACAAGAATCTGTCGGTTCTGTATTGAATTGGAAAAAGTGGTTAAGGTCACTAGTGCAAACCGATTTTGGCCTCAAACTGGTCGGATCGACTGGTTTAGACCGGTTTGGTCCGGTCCTGATAACATTGGATGTATCTATCCACTACCCGTGGAAATCATCCCACATAAACATTACGTTGAGCAAGTCATCACTTGGAGCAATTCACCAATTATCTAAGTCATCACTTGGAACTTGGTTAACACTTGTGACCTATGGTGAAACCTTAAGCTATTACCATTCATGTACGTTGATTGAATGGTAAATTTCCTCCCTGATGCTATAAAGCACTCGCTCAACCCACTAGCCAAGTAACCATTGGAAATATGGTCAGGAAACCCCTAACCAGGGGAGCATTCTGAATAATAATAATAAAATAATAATTAAGGAAGAGAGATAAAATACTTACCTTTTGAGATTGTAACGTATTGTCAACTCCCTCTTGCTCCTAGCCTACTTGCGGAATTGTCAACTTCCTCTTGCTCTTGGCCTACTTGCAAAAATCAATAAAATTTGTTTGCAATTTTATCAACCTAGAAAAACATATTCTCGTCTTTATCATCAACTACTAATGCTTTTGTAGTGTCATTCTTGGATTTCCTTTGATGTGGATGCTCGTCATCACTATTTGTTGCTTTTGCCTTCCTCTTCTTCTCGTTCTTCCCTTTAGTGCATTGATTTGTATAATGACCAAACTTATGGCAATGAAAACATTGAATAACCTTCTTTTCTTGAGCACGTGGTTTTCTGCCCGCATTCTTTTGAAATTTCCAATATTTCTCCTTCCTCTGCCATTTTTAGAGTGGGATATTCCCCTTTGAGACAAGTCTAGATTCCTCTCAAGTACATGAGGTCCATAATTCCTCAAAACTCGGAATTTCCTTTTTGCTACAAATACTAGATGCACACGAATCCCACGAGCCAGACAAACCATTAATTGTTGTAGTCACAAGTTTTGAACCAGGAATAACTTTATCAATAAATTTAAGTTGATCTTTCAATTGATAAATCTTAATGAAATATGAAGCCACATTATCATTTTTTGTCATTTTAATATCACAAAGTTCATTCTTCAACTCATTTTCTGACAAATGTTATCAATGGTATACAATTTGACTAGGGCATCATACATCTTCTTTGAAGAATCCAAACCTAAAACACATGGAATCACATGATCTTTGATGGATCCTACAATAATCCTCACGGTTGTGATTTCGTTCTTTTTGTATCTCTTTTCCCCTTTATCATCTTGTGGTTCAATATCCTTGCTCTTCAAATGATCCATAACATCGTTTTCTGCAAAATAAGATCAATCCTCATCTTCCATGTCCAAAAATTGGTAGCACCTTCTAACTTGTTTTTTTGTCTTAGTATAGGGACTCATGGTCATAGATTTGGTTCAAGAAATAAATTTGCAAAGGTAGATGATTCAAAAAGTGATATCAACGTCCTCTTCCTTTCACCAAAGCTCTCATACTAAGTTGATTTTTCAAGTGGAATAGATACCAGTGCTAATTTTTAAAACTAATAATTATTTCCACTGATATAGATATAATATTTCAACACTTCCAATTAATCATTAAGCAATTATACTTAAGAAATGAAACCATAAAAAGTAGTAGGATAATAGAGATCACAATGAAACAATGATACACAAATACAACACAAGATTTACCCTGAGAAAACACACTTATGGAAAAACCCAACAATCTTTTCCTTAAAGAAATTATTCAATCCAACAAGAGATGCATCTAATCCTTTTAGTCAAAATGAATGTCAAATTGACCAACAAGAAAGCCTTGCTCAAATCTAGTCAAACTACCCTCTTATCAAGTCACACAACTGCCCAAACAACTTGGCCCTTGTCTAATCTGCATATGTCAATTTGACCTCTTATGTCACCACAAAAAACTCAGTGTTTTGCCCAAGAAACTGATTAGAAGAAATTCGGTCCTGCTCCACATGTGTGAAGTCAAGGTGCACTGGAAACAAAGATAAATTCCACACCTAAAAGTTCAAATAGAGAGAGAGGGAGACCAATCAACTTGCTGGATCAAGTTCAACCTTCTTATCTTGTTTCTTCTTCATTTAGTTGAGCAAATGTTATTATTATTGTGTGATCCAAATTGTGCCAATGGAAGGAAGTCAAATGCCTTTATATAGTGATCCTTAGAGGCCAAATATGTGTGACAAGGGGAAAACTGACTTGAGGGCCAACTTGACTTTCTTGGAGCCAAAAATTCAAAATTAAAAAATTTTCTCTTTTGAAACTGACATGAAGAACATGTCTTACAATTATTATTACATATACTTGGAGGGATAAAATATCAATTATGAAGATCAACCATATGTTGGATTAAGTTGTCATTGATGTTAGCAATGCAACCCTATAATTGTTGAAAATGATGAAACCCTAACATTATTGAAGAAGTGCTATGCATGACCCTAACATTGTTGAAAGATAATGAAATGTTAGCATTGTTGAAGCAAGCTCCATGCGAATGGTGTTATTGATGATGACAATCCCTAGAAGGATCATATAGCACTAGATGCTTGATGATTATATGATGCCCTAGTCCTAGAATTGTTATTTGACATACCTAGCTGGCCTAATAGATTAAGATGCCATAATCCTAATGGATGAAGAACATATGCGAAGGGGCCCTTATCTTGAATATTCGCTAATCCTAATGGATGAATAACCTATGTGAAGGATCCATTGTGTTTACTATTCAACATGAATTTTAGGAGTTCAACTTGGTCTCATATTTGTTGATGATAATGGAAACACAATTATGTTGTATAACTACATTGTGATTGAATTTGACATATTATATGTACCTATCTTACATGTCCTGTATTTGGAAATAACATTGTTTCTTTAGTAACCTAAATCATTATTTCTATATCCTATTCTGGGAGACTTAAATGGAACCACTTATGTGCCAAATTTAGTGTGTGAGACTGAGCAATGAATGAATTGTGAAAATTTCTAACACAAAATTCCACTGTAGTAACTGATTTATTTAACCTACTTATTTCTCACAATAAGTTATTTATGAAACACTTCAGTAAACATTAATATAAATTCTACTGCAATTATCACATAATTACATAGAGAAAATAAGAGTGATATGCAAGCAAAAGAATCAAGCACATCAACATAATTGTTTTTGAAAAATTGTCCCCGGAAAAACCTAATGTGGGAAAACCGGTGCAACAGATGAGGGTTTTATTAATATTTAGCAACAATCGCTTTACAAGGAATGTTTCCACATAAAAATTGAGATACTTCTAAGAGAAAACACCTGAAACAAAGTTTCTCCTCCTTCTGGAGAAGTTATGACACCCTGGAGACCCTTCACCCACCTCTGCGTCACTTCTACATCACTTTGTGTTAGTTCGCGTTAGCCTGCGGGAGGAATGCGTCTCCAATGGTGCTGTCTCCCTGGGCTTCCCTCTGCGCTGTCTCTCGAATACCCTGCATCACCTCCTCCTCGGTCGCTGACTGATGTTGATGCCCTCCTCTTCCTTCACCCTGCAACTCTCCCTCTGAGATTGAACTCCTCCTTGAGAATCAATTTCCTTTGGGATACTGAGTATTTGTCCGGTGTGTGTCCAAAAGGCTCTAAAGTCATCTCTTATACTTTTTTCTGTTGATTAATCAATGGCCGAGATTAAATCTATAATCAATGGCTAATATTAAAATGAATTTAATACTCTTCTCTTAGAAGCTTCTCACCCATATCTTTATTAATACCCATTAATATTTTTATTTTCCTAAGTTTAGACTTAGGAACCCATTAAAAATATTAATTATTTTAATAACTCCTCATCCAGGTGGAATTTTTCCAAACGATTTCTGGGTCTTGGAGATCTCATGCGTTCTAGCCCCTCCACAAAATTTCGGAGCTAGATCATATCTGATGCTACCCAAAATCAACACTCCTTCTTAGCGAGGAATGTGCTTTGGCAATACTTCCCAATAGAAGCATCACACTGATCCACGACAACGGTCCTCTACGTTGTTGATGCTCAGTCTACTACCCCTCACCTACTGCGCTGGTGCACCCTATATTGTTGCCCATGACACTGCAACTATCACTGCTACATCTATATTGCAACTCCCTCTGAATGTGCTACATCATGCTACCCATAGCACTGCCATTGCTAACTGTTGCACTACAACTCCTTATACTATTCTCTTCTACTACTAAAATGGACTCTTTACCATCCTCATCTTCTCCTTGAAATAAACAAACTCTGTTCTTCCTAGAGCCTTGGTGAGGATGTCTACCACTTGTTCTCCTATTGGGGTGTACCTCAACTGTACTGCCCCTCGTTGGACATAGTATCTAACGAAGTGACACTTGATATCAATGTGCTTCAACTGATCATGAAAGACTGGATTCTCAGAGAGCTTGATGCAACTCTGGTTATCACAAAAAATACTATTCTCTTCCATCTTTCCCCTGAATAGGTTCACAAGAAATTTCCTAAGCCATATGGATTCGCACGAATCTTTACTAGCTGCCATATATTCATCATTAGTTGAGATTAGAGTCATAGATTTTTGTTTCCTACTACACCAGGAGGTCATTCTTGATCCAATGTTGAAACAATACCCAACTGTACTTTTCTGATCTATTGAACTTCCAGCCCAATCTGCGTCAGTGAACCCACTCATCTTGATGTCATTGCCTTGGGTGTACATTAGTCCATGCTCGACTGTTCCTCATATATATCTAAGAACACGCTTGGCTACTGCCTAGTGCACCCTCTTTGGTTCCACCATGAACTGTCTAAGGGTGTTGACATCATAACAAATGTCTGGCCTGGTATTGACCAGATAAATCAGGAACCTTATGAGCTGCCTGTACAAGGTGGGACTGACTTCTTTATCTTCAGATGCATCAATCTTATTCCAGTTGGTGATCATTGGAGTAGCCATAGGTCTACAATCCTGCATTCTAAACCTTTTCAAAATCTCTATAGCATATCTCCCTTGTCCAAGGAAAATTTCACCCTTGTACTGCCAAACTTCCAACCCTAGGAAATAATGCATCCGTACCAAATCCTTCATGTCGAATTCTGTGGCTAGGTTCTCCTTGCAATCTTGATGAGCTTGGATGAGATTGTCAGGAAAATATCATCCACATATAACACTAGGATTAGAGGATTATTCTCTACAACAAGAAAGTAGAGATTAGGATCTGCGTCACTCTTGACGAATCCCATCTTCTGCAAGTAGCCATCAATTTGATTGTATCATGCTCTAAGTGTCTGTTTAAGACCATACAAGGATTTCTTCAACCTACACAGTGTCAAAACCCTCTAGTTGTTCAATGTATACTTCTTCTTCTATCACGTTTTTCAAGAACACTGTCTTGACATCCATCTGGTGAATCTCCCACCCCATCTGTGCGGCAAGGGATATCATGGATCTAATAGAAGTATACCTGACTACTGGGGTGAAGGTTTCTTTGTAGTCTATCCCTTCCTTCTAAGAAATCCCTTTAGCCACAAACCTGACTTTGTATTTTTCTACACTGCCATCTGTAGCATATTGGACTTTGTAGAGCCATCTTGACCCTACAACGGACCCGTCCTAAGGTCGAGGTACCAATTCCCAGACATCATTGACCATTATGGAATTGTATTCTTCCACCATAGAATCTACCCATACTTGTTGCTGAATGACCTCTTGAAAACTGGAGGGTTCTCCAACATGAGCTACCAAGGCTTGGTATCTGCTTGGCTTCTTGTGCTCCCTTTTCTCGTTCCTGGGTGCCCCAACAAAATTCTCTGCATCTCGAAGTATCAATCTAAGTTCTAGACTCATTCTACCATTGGTAATGGGTATATCTATCTGCTCCTCCTCTTCTTGAGGCTCCTCCTCTGGAGTTTTGTCTTTAGGAGAATTACAAGTGCTAGTTTCTGTTGGTTGAAGTGGCTAGACCAACAGATCATCCTTTGACTGCTCTTTGGAAGGCATTTCTTGGGATTTTTTGAAGGCTCTGTCCTCCATGAACTTTACATCCTGTCAAATTATGATCTTCTTATTCCCCAAAATATTGACTTTATATGCCTTAGCATTCTCGCTATATCCTACAAGATATCCTTTCTCCGCAGTCTGATCCAATTTATTCCTCTTCTCTTCGGGTACATGGCAGTATGCCAAACTCCCAAATATCCTGAAATGACTCACCTTAGGCTTCTTATCGGTAAATACAGTCTCCAAAGTAATCATACCTAAAGCCCTGTGAGGAGTCCTGTTTTGGATATACACAGTCGTGTTGCATGCCTCTGCCCATAGAAACTTGGGCATATCCTGATCACACAACATTGCCCTGGTTACTTCAACAATAGTTCGATTCTTCCTTTTTGCTACTCCATTATGCTCCGGATTATAGGGGGTTGTCCAATCTCTTATGATGCCTTTTCTTGCAGAAAACTCAGTGAAGTCCTTGTCGATGTATTCTCCACCATTGTCTGAGCGCAATATCTTTATCTTCTTTCCTGTCAAGTTCTCAACTAGAGCCTTGAACTCTTTGAATCGACTAAAAATCTCATCCTTGGGTTTTTAGAAAGTAGATCCAAGTCTTTCTAGAATGGTCATCAATGAAGGTGATAAAATATTCGGCACCACTAAGAGCTTTTGTGGACATGGGTTTGCAGATATTTGAGTGTATCAATTCCATAACACTCTTAGCCCTATTGTTGCTTCTGGAAAATGCTTCCTTGGCATACTTTCCTAGTGCATATCCTCTCATACATTATCTCATTCGATACTTAATTCTGGAACTCCTGATACTGTTTTCCTGAGAATTGTCAGATCCCCATCCCATCCTCATATGCCATAGTTCATTCAAATCTTTGTCCCCACTGCTGCCTATCAGTGCCATTGAAGATTCTAGCTGTAATTTATACAACCTGTTACTTCTGATTCCAATCTGGGCCTTCTTTTTCCAACTCGGGTGTTTGACATATACTTTCTCCTTGATGAAGAAAACATCATAGCCCTTCTTTTGAAGCTGATATACATAAAGTAAGTTCATCCCCAATCCTGGCACATGTAGCACATTGGTTGCTTGAAGCCGATCTACTCCTTGTGTTTGAAAGACTACAATACCTCTTCCTACGGGGGTACATTTGCCTTATTTCCCATGGTGATTTGAAAATTCATCCTTTCTTCCTAATAATTCGAAAAACATTCTCGTATTCCTGTCATATGCCAGCAAGCTCCACTATTTATATACCAAACCTCAGAGGAGGCAGAACTTTTTCTTCCAGTGTGGAATCTAACATAGAATAATCATGATCCATATTCCTCAAGCTCTCTTCTTTCTATGGAGATCTGCGTGAGTCCCTTTGAGTTGATGCCTCGACATCATTCTCCTGACTCATAGCATATTCTTCTATCCTGTTTCCCGATCTTTGCTCTGATACCATGGGAAAATTTCTAACACGAAATTCTACTGCAGTAACTGATTTATTTCACCTACTTATTTCTCATAATAAGTTATTTACGAAAGCCTTCAGTAAACATTAAAATAAATTCTAATGCATTTATCACATAATTACATAGAGAAAATAACAGTGATATGAAAGCATAAGAATTGATCACACTAAACAGTTGTTTTTGGACAATTTTTCCTGGAAAAATCCAATGTGGGAAAACCGTTGCAACAGTTGAGGGTTTTATTAATCTTCAACAACAATCAATTTACAAGGAATGATTCCATAGAAAAAATGAGATACTTCTGAGAGAAAACACCTGAAACAAAGTTTCTCCTCCTTTTGGAGAAGTTGTAACAACCTGGAGACCCTTCACTCACCTCTGCGTCACTTCTGCATCAGTCTGCGTGAGCACTACATCTCCAATGGTGTTGCCTCCTTGCTCTTCCCTTTGCGCTGTCTCTCGAATACCCTGCTTCACCTCCTCCTCAGTTACTAACTATTGTCGATCCCCTCCTCTTCCTTCACCCTGCAACTCTCCCTCTGAGATCGAACTCCTTCTCCTTGAGAATCGATTTCCCTAGGGAGACTGAGTATTTTCCCATTGTGCCTACAAAAGACTCTCAAGTATTCTCTTATACTTTTCTTGTTGTTGAATCAACGACTGATATTAAATATCTAATCGATGACTAAGATTAAAACGGATTTGATCCTCGTCTCTTAGAAGCTTCTCACCATATCTTTATTAATACCCATTAATATTTTTATTTTCCTAAGTTTAGAATTAGGAACCCATTCAAAATATTAATTATTTTAATAGCTCCTCATCCGGGTGGAATTTCTCCAAAAAATTTCTGGGTTTTGGAGATCTCATGTGTTCTAGCCCCTCCATAAAATTTCAGAGCTAGAGAACATCCAATTCTACACAAAATCAACAAGAATATCCTCAAGTAGTCTGTTGAATACATTAATGAAAGGACAAGCAATGTACAAGAATACATCATTTAGGGGATTACAAGAGATTACAAGTTGGCTCAAACAACAACAATTTTTTTGAAGACAAATGTGTTTTTGTAGTCGAACAAGTCGTCTCCTTAACAAATGTTGTGTTTCTCTACAACATACCCAAACAATTATAAATACCAAACTAAAATTCTCAATTTGGAAATGCAATTTGGTCAAGTACAAAAATAAAAATTCAGATTTGAGGGAAAAAGAGTAGAGGAGGACGAAGCTTACTGTTTTGAGCATTTTTTTTTAAATTTTCAGTGGTCTATTTTGTTGGATTTTTGACATATTTTCGAGGGAGTACCTGACATATTTTGGAGAATTTTAGTCTTGTAACGGTCTATAATCTATCCCTGTGGAGCCACAATTTTATCCCTATAGAGGCTTGTAAGTTCGACCTTATGGGCTTGGAACTTAAACCTTCCTTGTTTGTCCTATGCCTAAGCACTGTGGAGCAAATTTCAGTCTTGCAAATTCATCATATTTGGACCTGTGGCTAGGTTCAGTTCTATACCTTTGAAGAACTCATATCTATGAGCAAATTTTTAATAATCTCCACCTGTGGTAGAAGAACACCAACCTGTAGCATAATCTTTTGAACAATGATCTCAAGTTTGGATTTATGTAGTGTTGGAAGTGTGGATGTTTAAAGCACCATTGAAGACATCTTTTTGATGCAGATTATTAGAATCTTTTGAAGTTTTTTGTGACCCTCTCTTCTAACCTCTTTAGAGAAGACTTGGAGCAATTGTTAAGTGTTTTTTAAAGGCAGTTCTAGAGGGTGTTTTTGAAAGTGTCTAAAGCTGTATTAGGAGAATTTTGAAACAAATTTGAAGTAGTTTGGGAATCCTATGGAGATCCCCTTTGGAGCAGTTTATGAAGTGTAATTGAAAGATAATTTGGAACTAACTTGAAGACCTTGAAGTGCCAATCATTAGAGTAGTTGACATTCTTGACTATTGAAGACTGTATTGGAACACTCATTGCCAAAGCACTATTGTTGATCTCTTATAGAACTTGTAGAAATTTTTGGAGCAGAAATTTTGTCTACGTTTGAAGAAATTGGTGTAGAAATCTATAGAGCAGAGTCATAACAGAATATAAAAGCAACCTACTCTGGAGAAAAACTGAAGATCAGTTGTTGTAGCAGATATATCTTGAAGTGTCCTTGAAAAGAGTCCAAGAAGACCATCTTGGAAGAAGTTGTTGGAGCATTTCTATAACATTGTTGAAGGACCTTGTAGAGAACCTGGTGATGTAGCTTTACAGAAGAACATTTGAAGCAGGAAGAGTCTTGGAGATACGTTCTAAGTGGACCTTTGAAGAAACTTGTGTAAGTAGGCTTCCTTGAAGCATCTTGGAGGCCACTTGTAACAGTGTATTGAAGATCGTTTGAAGACCTTTTCTTGACTTGTTGAAGTAGTTTGAAGAGAACATGTTGTGTAGACAATTAAGGACATATTTGGAGAAACATTGTTGAAGAATAAATGAGGTAGCATTGAAGAGGATAGTTTATGCAAAATTGTTGAAGATGACCTTGATGGAATAAGTCTTTGGATAATTTTTGTAGAGTTTGTTGAAACAACTATTGGAGTTGTTCTTCAAGAATTATTGAAGAAGATATTGAAGTATTGAAGTTGTACTAATTTTTTTTTTGAAGAATTGAAGCAAAGGGTTGGAATTCTAGAGGATTGGAGTCACCACACAAGGTTGGATCCTTTTGGAAATCTAGGTTGGAGCCTAAATTGGGTGGGAGGTTTGGAGTCCTCAAGAAGGCCAAGTTGGAGTAGTACATGTTGAAGCCTGGTTAAATTGAATTTTGGAGTCTTCATCTAGGGTTGGAGCCCTGAAGTATTATTGTACTTGATTTGTTGTAAAAAAAGGACTGGAGTCCTCATTATTCTCATTAATAAAATTATTCTTTTGTTATACATCTTGTGTTTTGTTGTCTACTAAGTGATATTAAACTGACATAAAATAACAATTGTAAAAGAAATACTGATTTAACCCCCCTCTCAGTATTTCCAACACCATAGCTACAAAAATCAACAGTTTCCCCATATGAGATCATATTGTGGGCATGAAGGAACACAAATTGGTTTTGTTTGTTATTAGAGGTATAGAACATTGGCAAATTCTACCAAAATATCATCCAGGGATTCTATCGGGATACGACTCTAAAAGTGTCTTTGAGGAAATAGAGGGCCACATCATTTAGCAACTCTTGTGTCTGGACGCTGCAAAGTAGTCCCACTATGAGCACTACTTGTGTAGTCAACTCTTTATTCTATCATGCATCACCATTGAGGTACATGTTGATATGGGATTTCTTGTTTTTCAAGGTAACATTGACATCAATACATTGGATGATTGATTGCAGTGATTAGAATTATATCTTTGTCATTCACTTCATGGATGAAAAAAATATCACCTTCATGAAACTGAAAATGTCTTCTTTGGTGCTTTATTAATAGGAGACATTCAACGTAGAATCTGACAAGGACTGTGATTCAAGTATTACTTAGAACTTCTTCCACTCTACCTCTATGTAGACTTGGTGATTTTGATTTTCATGGAATTAGGTCAAAGTGTATTGAGAAACCTCCATGCTTGAGTAAAAGGTCAGAGGAAAATCAACATACAGGAGTTCCAATCAAATGAGAACTTGCCATGCAATATTGTATTGTGAGAAACATATAGAGCAATGAAATGAGAACTTGTGTGCAAGATTGTATCATGAGAAACATATAGAGTAATCCTATGCCTCATAGGCAATAATCATGCAAACATTGACCCCAAAAATTATCCGTAAACTACCGTGGATATTCCACTGGACAATTCATCACAACATATCTAATAATATTATATTAAAACTCTAAAAGTCATACACTATTACAATTGATTAAACTTTAAAATCTGTTGATTTAATTGTAATTAGTGCATGCATGCAAATGGAAATTATGTAGAAAAATAGAGAACAAAAAAAAGCACACACACACGACACATGATATGCTCTTTGGGAAACCCTTTTACGAGAAAACCCTGCTGGAAGGTGAGGCTGCTTTGCTGTCTTTCTCCATATGGAAATATGGATGCAGGTACAAAGAAGTAATGCCTATGGAGTGTGGGATGCTAGAATGCACAAAGCCTCTATGTGTGCTCTACTCCTACCTCTCTTGGCTATCTTTGCTCAGTTATGGAACAAATTGCTCTTGAAAGAATGGAATGCCTCTTCCTCCTAGTGGCCCGATTGTAACACAACTAGATAGCCTAGTAGTGGTTAAGTTTGACTACATCATCTCTTAACTAAAGTTACAAAATAAACTCTTCTAGAGTCTTTTACATCACAAACATGTAGCTAACCCATTTATCCATGAATAAAGGGGGTTGACGCGACATCCTCCTGAACTATAGGTCTAAAAATAGGAAGGTCAACTTCTTAGTGGATTAACTTTTGCATACAGACTCCAATTGATGTGCTTCTTGTGTAGTTGGAAAGCTTTATGTGTGTAGAATAATATGAAAAGGTGCTGTGCTAAAGTGACAAATTTTTACCCCTAAAAAATGTTGTTTGATGCCTCAAAACACTCCCAGAAGGTTTTAGACCCCATTTTTCCAAATTAGGTCCCGTTGGTAAAAACGATCTCGTGAGCTGATTCCTCCACTTTTTCCACTCCAAATGCATCGAGATGGATGACAAAAAATATAATGATCCAATTTAGATCAAACCTCCCTATTTTGGGAGGCTTTTGGTCCTCAAAATATTTTGCTGAACGAGTTGAGGAAAATTTTCCTCCACCTTCTCTCTGGTGTAACATTTAGCTTTGCTTGGAAACTGTCCCTTCAACCTAATGCGCCAAAGGTCATGTTGCCTTTGTCTTGTAATTCTGGAACTCTTCTACAAAACTGTATCTTATATCAACTCCGCCTGAGCGTCTGGTGCCAAATCCTCCACAAAAGGTAGGACTTGTTCCTCTTCTTGATCTAGCATGGAAGGATCATAAAGTTTCAAATTCTCTACATTCACAAATGAGTGAATGCGCATAGATGGTGGTAAACTCAGTCGATAGGAATTATCACCCACGTATTCCAGTATCTCAAAGGGATCATACCTTAAAGCCTTGATTTTCGTACCAAGCCCCTGTGGCCTCTCCTTGTTCAACTATAGCCATACTCTGTCTCCCACCTTGAATGTTTTCTCTATTCTGTACTGATCATCATTGACCTTATATTTCTCTTGCGACTTTTGTTATGTTTCTTGTACCAGTAGATGGATCTGGTTGATCTTCTTTATAAAATTTTCAGCCCTCAAAGCATATCCTATAAGATCATCCCTCACTCCTCCTTGTTGCCCATATGCAATATCCAAAGGTGAAGGTGGCAAACAAGTCTCAAATGGGGAATTTTTTGTAGAAGTGTGGACAACTATGTTATAAGAATGTTGTATATATACAAGATTTTCATCCCAGGTCTTCAGATGCTTCTGGTTGTATCCCCTCATAAGCTGCACCAAAGTCATGTTGACTACTTCTATCTACCCATCTGTCTATGGATGGAATGTTGTAGATCTCTTCAACTTTGTGTTCATGTTCTCCGACAATGTAGTCCATAATGCACTGTGAAATCATGTGTCCCTATATGAAATGATGATCCTTGGTATCCCAAAGTGAACCCAGACTTGTTCAAAGAACAACTTTGTTGCTTCTTATTCGCTGATAGTATTTTTATAGGGCATCAGAACACACATCTTGCTGAACCTGTCAACTACCACGAACAGGTAGTCATGTCCCTTCCTGTTTGTCGATAAACATCCCATAAAGTCCATAGAAATGTTTTACTAAAGACGAGTAGGTACATTTAAGGGATGATACAAACCCTATTTCCTATTGCTAGGCTTTTTGGTACAACAAAGAATGAATCCTCTTATGAACCTAGCTACCCACTCTTGCATCTTGGGCCAATACACATACCTCTGCAAGTTAGCCACGATCTCATTTACACTAATGTGCCTTGCAAACTTGGAGGTGTGAGGCTCTCTAATCAGCTACAAACACTCACCTTTAGTAACACATAACTTATGTAATGAAGATGGTAGTCAACGGTGCTGTTGCCATTGTGCACATGACTTTGACTTTGCAACTGCTGATGCGCCTCCTTGAAGTCCTCATCTTCTGAATATGCCTCTTTGTATGCATCATGGGTGAATGGATCCATGTGCATAAGGGCCCCTAAAGCTGTAATTTTTGATGTGAGTGGCCTTGAAAGCATATCAACCAACTTGTTTGTGATTCCCTTATTATACTTGATCACCAAATGAAACTTCTATAAAAACCCCATTCACTTGTAATTCCTAGTCTGTTGTAGCTCACTCTAGGTCTGCAAGTACTCTAACGACTGGTGATTTATTTGGATTACTATCTCCTTTCCCATTAGATAGTACTTCCACTTATTCACAACTTGTACCATGGCATAAAGTTCCTTATCATAGGCAGGGTAGTTAAGACTGCCCCATGAAATACTTCAGAATGGTAGAAAATGAGCCTTCCTCCTTGCATTAAGACATCTCCCATATCATATCCACTCACATCTGTCTCCACTTCAAAGGGCCACTGCAAGTTTGGTAATGCAAAAATTGGTGCTTGAATGATCTTCTTATTTAGCTCCTCGAAAGCCTTCTACTAGCCTTTTCCCACTGTAAAGTCTTTCCACTGCTGTTATGGCATGGAGCGGTGCTACTACCACTGAAAATGAGGCTATGAATCTCCTCAAGTACTGTGGTTCCTCAATGAAACTCATGACCTCAGAAACATTAGTAGGCACTGACCATTTCATGATGGCCTCTATATTGGAAGGATCTATCTTCAACTCACCTCCACCAATCACATACCCCAGATACACCAAGGATTGCTGCACAAACTCACACTTCTTGAGATTTACTAGCAGCTGGTGCTTCTTCAATGTTTCTAACACCTACGTCAAATGTCAAATATGCTCCTCCTAGGTAGCACTATATACTAGTATATCATCCAGATAGACAATAAAAAATGAATCTATAAAAAGGGCGCAATATATCATTCATTAATATCATAAATGTGGCTGGTGCATTACAAATGCCAAATGGCATAACTAACCACTCATACAAACCTTACCTAGTTTTGAAGGTGTTAGAGTCGGTCTAGTTATCCCTCTGTCAGAGATCAAAGCTCTTTTTGCATTTCATGATTAGGTGTCCCACCAGTTTTGATCAGTTGCATTTTGTTAGGCATGCCATAACTCTGACATAATGGTTTGTGTCATTCATTCCCCTCGTGCATGGCACTGCTGGTTCAGATTTAGTCATAAAGCTTCAAAGGTCATTTACAATCATGTTTTAAATTTTTAGGTCTTAGGTCTAGGGTTGAGTCAATTTTGTTTTGAAAAGTCTTAGAAGACCAACAGGCCAGAGGGATGTCTTTGATAGATAATCACTTCAATAATTTTCATCATTGTACAGATAAAGTATGACTTCTCTTCAAAACTCTGTTTTGAAGATAAGTCATCGTCTCATTTTTGTAAAAATTTTCAAAAAATTCAATCCTTGAAACGTCCAAGCACAACCTTTTTCTCCTTTTCCAGAGCATATTAGAGCCATCCCTGCAAAAAATTATCAGAGAAAATCATTATTTCAACCAATTTTAAAGGGGAAACCAAAAAGGTCAGAGTCTATTAATTTTGAAAAAGTGTCAACGACAAAACATAAGAAAGTGGGTTATCGGTGAAGAAAAAATAAAAAAGGAGTCTATATGAAGATATTTCACCTCATTTGCAACCCATTCCACATTCCAAGAGTGAAGAGCATCGTTCTAAGGCAATTTTGTGAGTTTGTAAGCAAATTGGACCATTTCCAGGGCGCACGGTGCATCAGGTTGGGTGTGCGGTGCATCAGTGGCGCGCGGCAAATCAGGCGACCAAGCTCAGTGTTATTTTGCGCGCACGCGGCGCGTTGGGTGAGGCGCGTGACGCACTGGGGTTTATGCCCAAAATTTGTCCAAGAAAACACTAAAACGCCTCCTCTCAAGCATAAATTCGTAGGTAGGCTTTTCTCCATGGCTTGTTCTTGGTTTTGAAAGGTTTATGTAAAGAATTATGATATATTTGCCATGAAAAACCAAGTGTAAAAACCCTCCTTGTCCATTAAAATTGCTGTAAGAATTTGAATGCCAAAATTGCTGAACGGTTTTTAAAAAATAAATGTTGCCAAGGTTATCATGTTTTCCTATTTCCTTTGTTTCCCATCCCCTATATTCACCGATATTTTCCCCAATAATTCCTCATAAAACCCTACACTATCCTCCCTCAAATCCTAATCCCTCCCTTCTATTACAAACATATAATCCCTATCTCATCCCAAAACCCTAAAACTTCAAGATTTCCATGTCCCTTCCCTTCCCTAAATTCCTTGTTTTATTTCCATTTTCCCATTTCCCTAATGTTTTCCCTTTCCTAACAATTCCCTTGTACATTTGTGTCCCCTTGGTCACAAAATTTCGAGAAAAAGAAAAAGTCTACAATCAATTTTTCACACAGTTGTATATCAACATATATATATTCCAACTATCTTGTTTCTAAAGAACATGTCAGAGACCGAGTCAGTATATCAGCAGGAGTATGATAGTGATTCTACACCAGAGGTAAATGTGCCAAATGTGCCACGGAGGTATCACAAAGGGCAAAAGTGGACAGCATGTTAGGGAGGAGCCCACTTCTTTGGCTCAATTACAAGCTTTCCCACTTGCAATGGATTGTTTTCGGCGCCAATCATGTTACCAATATTGTGAGATGATCTCACAAACTCAGCATCATCGTGAACTAGTCCATCTATTTGTCCTTAATCTACAGGATGGTCATGTAAACCTTGCCGGAGTGGATTTTACCTTGTCACCTGAAATTATTGCTCAGGCCACCGGGATACCAAATGTAGGGGAGGAATGGAGCAAACGCCAGATGCTAGACAGATATTACTATGAGCCATATATCAAGCCCGGATATATTAGACACTTGAGTGCATCTTTTCCTTTCAGATTCCTGAAAGATGAATTTGCACCGTTGATGAAGCTCATCATTCGGTATTTCAGCTGTGAGGGCAGATTTTCGCGTCTCTATGTGTACCGTGTCCGTTTGTTGATGCATTTCACAAGGGTACGTATGATGAACATTCCATTTTTCATGTGTCGAAACATAGAGAGGATGGTGCCTTTAGTACAGAGGAAGAGCCTGGCACATCAGCATAAGAGCATATATCACTATGCACTGATCAAAATCATAGTGATGCATCAATTGACACATTAGGGTATTACTTGGGAGGATTTCATCTCCCGTGATTACTTTTCCGCGCTACAGCCTCCTCCAGAGATAGTTCATGATGAGGGAGGGCCTTCACAACAGTTTGACATTTCTGAGACCGAGCATGTCGATGCTCCAGTATATGTGACATATCAGAGAGGCCACAGGGCCTTATTTGCATCTGCACGACGAGTACTATCTCCACCCGGGGTGGAAGGGGTCTCGTTGACATCATCAGCACAACGAGTATTATCTCCACATCGTGTGGAAGGGGTCTCGCCTCCGTCTTCACCACAGGTACAGATTTAGGATAGGGGCAACAGACCCATGTTTGATGAGGGTCCTTCAGGAGGTCAAGACATGGGTATTATTGATGTTGATGCTAGCTCTCCTAACTCGGAGCTCAAGGAGATCATCCGAGAGCAAAGGGCCGAGAATGAATTGCTGCAAAAGAAATTGCAGATGGCTAAAGGGGTGATCAACTACTGGGAGCAGCACAACAAACAGCTGGAAGATGAGCATGAACTTTATGAGCTGCGGAAGATCCGAGAAGACCGGGAATTGGCCCGAAGGAGACCCGATGATTTGACACCTATTGATCCAGAATCAATGCTCATCTGGGTAAACACTCATTTGGAGAAGTTGTTGGCAAAGGCAAACAGGGACAAAGACATGCTTCGCCATATGAAAACTCACTATTGGGCTCGCATGCATGTTTGCAAAGCGAAAATGAAGATCCTTAAGAGACGTTTGAGCAAAGCACTAAAAAAATGGAAAAGGCCCGATCCACTTCGAGTTTTGTCCGAGGCTTTGTTAGTTGAGCATGATACATAATGGAGGGTCTTCACTCCAAATTTGGAGAAAATTTTGTCGTTTTGAAATTTTTGGCTTGCAAAACAGGTTTTTTGGCTCTACGCGTAGCGCGCGACCCATAAGATGGGGAGGTCCAAATCACAAATGGATTATAGTTTTGGATTTTTCATGATGAAATACACATGCTTAGCCATTTCCAAGGCATTTCATCAAGTATGGGTGACCAAAGGCTCAAAAACATCATGAAAATCACCTTTCTGCCACTTTTTGCACCAACAGGAAGTACTTCTGGGAGAATGCACTTTTCGAAGGTCAAATGGACACCAAATTAGAAAATTCCACGTGGGTTAGAAAGTAGACATCCAGGGATTTCCAACAAGCCAACCTGAGCTCAATTTGGATGCTGGGAAGTGCCCCAAAAGCAGGTGAAAAGGCGCGTGGCGCACAAGGCTCAGGCGCGCGGTGCATAGGGTTTTTTGGCACAATTTTCGTCCTCAGCTCAGCAAATGAAGCCAGTTTGACCATTTTTGACTTGTGATGGGATTTTTCACCCTCCTTGATGTAATTAATGGAACTTATATTGATTTGACACTTATTTACCTATTCTAGATGATTCATTCATAAAATAGTAAAAAATTAATGAATGAATTGGTTTCCTAGCTTATAAAGGCAAGTTGTTTTGATTGCCTAGATTGTAGTGCTTTGTTTAGAATTGGTTGAAACAGCTCCTAGGATGATGAGCTCGACCCCTAGAGGTAAGGGAATGTGTTTGCTTGCCTATATTATGTATTTTCTTAGTCATTTTCAGGGTTGGACTCTTGGGAATAGCTTGATACTCTATTGTACATATCTTATCTGCATTTTTGGCAAAGGAAAGACCAGGGTTTTGCAGCACTATTTGGGATTCATGTGGCTTTATGTGTTGATGGTGTGTTTCTTTCAGTAATTGTAAGTTGTGTATGTGTACCACTTTCCTTATTTAATCTTCTACAATTAAATAAATGAAGTGTTAAGGTAGAATCCATAATTTGCTATGCTCTGCCTTTAAATTTGTCTAATTTTCTATGTTTTCGTCTGTTTAAGGAGAACCCTTGAAAGTTTCTTTCTCTCCTTAACCACTCACCAGTCAGATCTATCCATTTAATCATTTTGAAGGCATCAAAACAATCGCATGTCTTGCCCCAAGTAGACCTCTACAAAAGCTGTGCCTCATCCCCGCACCCAAAATTGCCTTTCCCTTGAATTCAACAAAACCTCCAAAACTCAATACCAAAGTCTTTCTACTTCATACCTAGCCTAAAATTAGTCATCAATTCAGTCATCTCAACCTCGTTGATTATCTTTTTCCGAGATTGACCCGGAGAGAGCCCTCTCTTGTCCTCGTAGGGCTAGCTACGAGGCTGAGCGTGGTTTGATGTAGCCTTGAGTCTTACCCTATTTTAGCCTAAGGTAGATTTGAGCGCTAACAGGGGGACAACCTTGCTTGACTTCTATTTTAAAATTAATTCTTATAGCCATCCCTCAATTTTCCTAATCTTGGAAATAACACTCTATATAACATTAATATAGTAGTTCAGCACTCAAAGGGAACTTTTATCTCTTCTAACATATTACAAAGTTTAATCCTAGGAATTATGTCAAAATGTCTTCTAAAACAAATGAAACAACAAAGGATAATAGCTTTATTATTTTGACAATCCTATGCAATGAGACTAAGTGTAACAAGATTGTCCACAATTGATGATAACTCCTAAAGCCAACTTTTCCTTTAGCTCTTTTCCCTCATATTTCAAGCCATATGTTGATCTTTTCTTCCAAAATACTTGTGTATAACATGGCGAATATGGGGCTAGTCTTAATGGTCATATAATTATAAATATTACTTTTAACTCCATTTTTAAAGATAAAAAAAATGAGGATTTGAGTCTAGGGTTTAGGAAATCCCTACTTAACTACTAAATTGAAGAGCTTGTGTATGCGAGGGATAAGGATAGGCCCTCTAATTTTCAATATTTTGGCTTGGTGGCCTTCGATTTCCTTAGATTTCCATTTTGTGAATCAGTCAACCCAAAAATTTACGTCTTATATAAAAAAACACTTCATCCTATAATTTTTAAATTTTGTTCATAGCAATAGGGGATTCATAAATATAGTTTAGTCAAGAATTCTATTCCTTCAGGGGAATAATAGTATTTTATGTTTTCTGATAGTTGTAGAATCTTCTCTTGCTTTCTATTTATGTAATGTTATTTTTTCCTTTTAATTAGGGTTTGTGAATTTTTATCTTATCCAATTTTAGGGACTCATTAAATGCATCTCTAATAGATTTTACAATATCTTTACACTCATTGTCATACCATGGATTGGTCATCCTATTTTTCTTTTTGCATAACACCTTGATAGAGAATTTCTTGATGTGAGTATAGAGGGTTGTTGTAACATTATGATACAGGTCTTCAATATCAATGTTATATGATAGGATCTTGAGGTCACTATTTAAGTTCTTTTAGAAGAAACCAAGTTTATTTGTTTCAAAAGCAAGTGCCTTTAGTTACTAGAGTTTTATTTACTGGAGATTTTTTACATGACAAATATTAGAGTTAGAGTTCAGGGATGACGGTTAGAGTTAGGTTCATGGTCATTTAAAAGATAAAAATTTACCATTTGGTTGTATATATGAATATTTTATATTGCATATTCCATGACAATACTTCCTAGCCCATGGATACAAATCATTTAGTTAGAATTTTTCCATTTCATTAGACCAATGCAAACCATTATATCTTGATAAAAACAAAGCTTGATTAGTTTTGTAATTGATAAATTCTTAGTAAAATATTTAGAGTTTATTTTATATATGTTAATGAAAATAAGGTTATCATCTAGCCTAAAAGGATTAGGGTTGGAATCATTAATTAGAAGGATAACTTGGCTAGTTGCAATTCTAGTATTAAAGTATCAAAGTAGAATGATACTACCTTCATTTCATGCATTGTAAATGTCTTGTTCCAAGCTTTTGTAGGGGATATTCTTATCTAGATTTCTTTTCTTATAAAAAGTAGAATTTTATAGTGTGAAGTAGAGAATTTCAATTCTTCACATTAATATTTGAAATCTCCAACCAAATGTATTGATTAAGAGGTAATTTCCTATGAAGCTAAATATGAGGATATATGTTCATTTTCATGTATCAGGGTTTTCCTCCAATACCTCTACAACAGGATTTCTTATTCCATGTTAACCACAATACACATATTCCATTTTAGAGAGCTTAGATTCTTCTTTCTTCCAAGTTTCAACCAGAAATATAATATCAATTTCACTTGGGATCCAACTTAATATAAGGCCTTTTCCACATGGAAAACTATGACACTTCCATGAGAGGATCTAGAGTGCACCAAATTCCTATTTATTAGTTTATTTTTGGTTTCCATCCTTGATAACAACTTTTAATTCCTAATTATTTCCCATTTCCGTTTCCCTAAATTTGCTTACCTTTTAAATTCCCTTCTTTAATTCTACTTGTTTTTTGGAATGATGTCACTATTAATAAATATTCTTGATCCTATTAAGCTTGGAGTTTTTCTCAATATACCATAATTATGATCATTAGATCTTTCCTTAGCCCAAATCAACTTATGTTTCTGTTTAATTAGTTTGCATAGTTTCTTTGCTTCTTTGAGGTATGTTGTTTCAAATGTTTTTCCTTCACTATTGCAAGAATGTCCTAATATTTCTACTCTTTTATATAAAAAAATAATGATGTTCAAGGATCTTTTGTTTTTCTCATGGTTTAACTCTATGAGCTTATTCATTTCATCTTTGATGGGTTTATCCAAGTTATGTTCCAAACTATTTATGGCTAGATCATTCATTAATTTTGCCTGTAGCTCTTTAATTTTGTCCCTAAGATTACAATTTTCTTTGACCTTTTCTCCTTGTTTTGATTGTCTATTTTCTTGCCTTTGTTTTTCTAGTTTGTGTATTCCAACATCCATTTCTTCAATTAAGTATCCAATCCTAATATTCCATTATTTATCTATGTCTAAATCATGTCTTGTAACGAACAAAATTTATTATCAAGCATTGATTTTAACTTTTTTTGAAGTTTATATTTTCTCTCCTCTACATTTCTCTAATGAATCTATATGTTCATACAAATTATCCATGGTTATTTTTCTAGGTATATTCTTGAGAGATTTTGATATATGCAGTGAATTTTCATATTGAAACTCATATTGAAGAGTGAGAGGAACAAATAAGAGACATAACAAACATATGCACCTGATTTATCATAATGTTTGGGTCTATGCTACCAAAAATCTTGAAAATCATGCAAAGTTCTCATTGCTTAGAGTTCTAGGGTTCACAATATGCTCATTCACTAAGCTAGGATTTTAATCTCACATCTAAGGATTCCTTTAAAATGCATTCAATCCATTCAATAAATGATTGTGGAGAGACTCTGGTGATAAGAGACTCTCTCACATTGTAGATATAATCACTGTAGAGATAATAAAATATCTCACTCTATAGAGTATAGATTATAAACTATCATACTTGAATTATTGTAGGATTTGGACTATCTCATGTTGGATAGACAAATTGACCATACACTAAATGATCTAGATTTGATAATTATATTATTTTTCAACTATCTTAATGCTTTCAAAGTGGAAACAATTGGATGAGTTATCTTGCAAGGTCATTTTAATGGTAAGTCCTAGTTTGGAAAATTAGGATTTGAAACCTTATAAAATCATTTAGAGGAATTAAATAGAACTTTTTTAGGTTAATACTTTTCTCACTTACACCATGACCCCTTGACACTAATCTACACTTATATGCCTTTCCAACAATGGAAAAACCATGAAAATGTTATGCCTCCCACAAATTGACTTATCATGTTCGCCACCATGAAATAAGAGGATGCCATTTCAAACCCATTAGTCACACATATGGGGTTAGCCATGTGTAAACTTACAAGAATATCCTAGAGGATACAAGATTGTAACTGTAATTGAGGGTTGAAGAGATCAAAACCTTATCACTAAATGGCTATGAGGAAATGTTAAATACTAGGCCGCTACGAGTAGAAGGGCTTTCATTCTATGTTATTTTATTTATTCCATAATTGGGTAGAGTAGTAAGGAGTAGGAAGTTAGAGATGTTGAGAAGTGTAGCAAGAAAGGATCAATTTGACTTAGCCTTGGTCAAATGGAGAAAATTTGAAATTTCCACATCAACAGACAACTTGGAGGCAATTAACTAAGGTGACATGGCTCTTGTCACTCAGTTAGCTCAATAAATTGGAGTTAGTGGGCTTGGACTTCAATTTGCATGTGTTGATTGATATTTTTTAGCAATCAAGTTTAGTTATTTCTAGCTTTACTCAGTTAAACTAGTTCAAACAGTTAATAGAACTACTTGGAGTTCAGTTGTGTAGTGGGACAATAATATAACTCAGATATCATCTAGTTAATTTATCAATCAACCAAAAATATCTCATGCATGCAAGGAATTCGATTTTCTTAGTTGTGGTGTAGATTCCAAGGTAGTGTCACACATTAGTTGTAGGCTAGTTTGAGTGTACAGGTGTTGCATGCATTCAGTGATCAATCCTTGGGAATTGTGCAATCATTTTGGAGGAAATTCCTAAAGAACAATGGCTAATTTCCTCAGGATTTTCACAAGGAAATACGAGCTCAGGTAAGGGAATAAATTGACTAATTATGGTTCAGATCTTCTCATTGTGTAGAGAGAATAATTATTCACTTGTAGGTTGAGCTAAGAGCGATAAAGCAATTGTAATACATTATATATTCATCTTATTGATGCAAGCATGCTTAAGGGGTTTTTACCAGTTCGTTTCCCCTAGATAAATATGTGTACTTGTGTATGTGATTGATGCATGTTTGTGAATGTTGTTCTAAATAGTGAATTAATTTGTGCAGAACAATAGAGTAGAATTGTATCTCTTGATTTAGATTAAATTTCTTGAGTAGTTGAAATTCTATCACCATATTTCTACATGGTATCAGAGCAGGATTCACATTATAAAAATAATTTCAAAGTTGTTCCTCAGGAGGTTCGAATTACCATCTTCAGTATAGCAAGATTTCTTCAGAGTTGGGATACTGGCCTTCAATGGACTGATATTGGAGTATGCCTTGTAAGGCAGATCCAATGTCATTTCCAAGAAGGATCACATGGAGGTAGTGCTTGATGACAATGGATTGATGCAATATGTCAAGTCAGACATTCCAAAACTAGGATCAATTGATACCCAAAACCTAGCCCAATTGAAGAAATATGTAGCCAAGGTGAGGAGAATAATTGTGGAGGGAGTGAGAGACCAGATTATCTCAAATCTCCATGGAAAAGAAACTCCTTTCACAATGTCGAAGGAACTGACTAAGATATTCAAGAATAACAGTGAACATAGAAAACATGCCCTCAAAGGAAAACTTTGAAACATTAAGATGCAAAAGAATCATATTCTTCTTCAGTATCTCACCATATCTACACATGTTCGGGGTGAGCTTGGAGGGGTTGGAGTGAATGTTTGAAAAGATGACTTGGTGAGCCTAGCTCTTCTAGGCCTTCCAAAAGGATAGCATATCTTTTAGAACTCGGTGAATGGGAGAGAGAAATTATCGAATTGGGAATTCTTATGGTCTGATTTGGTACAAGACTATATCAAGGGAGATACCATATATGGAAGTTCATCCAAGCAAGAGGATGAAGAAAATTTTGCATTGGTTGGAAAGGGAAAGAAGGGAAAAGGGAAGAAATATCAAACAAACTACAATCTAGCCAAGGGGGCAAGAATATATACTTTTCCAAAATAAAATTCTTCAGTGGTCATGAATTTGGGCACTATGCTATAAAGTGTCCACACAAAAATTCTAGCAAGAAGAACTCAGGAGGAGCAACAGGTGAAGCATTGGATTCACAGTTTGAATTAGAATTCACTTTCATCACATGCATGGAAAACACTATGATGGGGAATGTGTGGTGCTTGGATTCAGGTGCCTCTTTCCACATGAAAAAGTGTAGAGAGTTTTTTTTTTTTGTAAGCTACAGTAGTTCCTTCTTTTTTCTATTTATAAAAGCAAGTTGTTCCATATACAAAATCTTGGTGGCCTCAACTTGCCCACTTGGGAAACCAAGTCTATTGGCCACCTTAGTCTGTTATAAGCCATCCAGTAGAAAAATTTAACAAGTCTTTCAACCCAGGCTAGATACACTTCACAACTAGATACACGTTTTAAGGTCTAAACTAACATACAAAGACAAGAAAAGTAAAGGCTATCCTCTAGAAAGACTGGTAAAACCTGGAAGGTAAAAAGCTATTCCTTGATATCATCCTGTTTGGAGTCCATGATAGTCGGTGTTGTAGCAGAGTCACCCGGCACCGGTGCCAGCTCCATCAATCGTTGTTGGATCCTATCCAGCTTGTCATCCTGCATAAACATTATCATTTGCAGATTCTTCACTTCCTTTTTGAGGTTGGGCATGCCTTGGGTGATTTTCACCATCTCCCTCGCCACTTGTTCCAGAGCTCTGGCCAACAAGCATTTCATGACCCAATAAATGTGCATGGTTCATTTGAATAGAGTCTTCCTGCCCCTGGTATGCCCTGGGTTGGGAACAAGGTCCCCCCATTCCTCCATTTCCGGCTCTGAGTCTTCCTCCATGATGTTGTCCTCCATTTCCTGGATCAGTTTACGAATGTTAGCATTTTTTCCATCATTATATGCTCTTGCTACTTCATTGATATCCACCTTTATGGGTTTCCTCCCATTTCTGGGCCCTGCATTCTCCCCTCGTCCCCCTCGTCCCTTGCCTCTGCCTAAGCGAGCCATCTCTTCATTTTCAAACTCCTGGAAATACCCCGGTATTTACACAACCCTACACCCATCTTCCCTTCTCTGCGTTCTAATCTCTCTCCCTGCTCTTTCCATCCTCGTGTATCCCGTCCCACCTACCCCACATCCCATCCATCTATCGTCGTCGTTCTTGCCAGCCTCTCTCCTCATGGTCGTTCCACTTCGCTCCATCGGTGCTCCCAGATTCATGCAAGACACCACCACGCCCTGACGTTCAAGCATGAGGACTATGGTCATCCACCCTTGTCGTGCTCTCATAATGCATGTGCCCTCCCGCTTCGTCACCCCGATCGGGGGTGACAGAGTGTAGAGAGTTTTTTGGTGAATTGCGGAAGAAATATCTCCATATGCATATTGATCTTGGGGACAATGAAAGGTACAGTGCTACTAGGATTGATATACTAACCTTTAAGAGGGAGTCAGGATCCCCTCTTCGCCTCAAAGATGTTATGTTTGTACCAAGCCTAAATAATAACCTCATTTATCTAGAATTTTTAGAAGAGAGTGGCTATGATGTGATCTTCAATAAAGGGAAATCCTTTATGAGTTACATAGCTACTGGGCAGGTGAAGAAGATTGGGGTTCATGTGAATAACCTATATAAAATTGATGTCAAAGATTGTGTTGCATTAAGAAGTAAGGTAGAGAAAGTGTAGATTTGTGATGTCAATGAACTCTAGCATGGGAGATTGGGCCCCTTGCATCACGGCGACTTAAAAATTATGCAACAAATAACCACTGGCCTCCGTAAAGGATAACTTGAGCAGTAGGATGTCTGCAAGGGTTGTACCTTGGGGAAGTATGTAAAATCCACATTCCATGATCAAGATAGAAAAGCACATGCAGTCTTGAAGAGGGTCCACTTTGATTTTTGTGGACCCTTCTTGACAACCTCCACTTCCAGACATAAATACTATGTTATTTCTATTGATGATTTGTCAACAAAGTGTAGGTTTTAACCTCGTATAGAAATTACCTGCACACGAATTCTAAATCATAGGAAAAATAAAAATGTGAGAGCATTGTCACACAAAATGAGTCAATCTTGCGAACAAGATAGACCTTCCTAGAATCTAAAGAAGACCTAATGACAAGAAAACCATCCAGACACTATCTTTCTCTAAATGTGCTTTTATAAATAATGGCAAACAAGTGTTTTTAAGGCCTACCTTATGTCCAATGCAAGTTTGGGGATGCCTTCGCTTCTTTGATCCAAATGAGTTCCTTTATCACAAACCTGCAAACACAAACAAGGAAAACAATTAAATAGCACCTGAAAAACCAATATTATAAAACATATTTAACATGAAAGTCAAGGAGTCCATGAAACAAATAACATGAGATACTTGTTGAGAAAAATGAGCCTGATTGTACTAATTCAAAAGAAGAAGAACTTTACAACCTTTGCCTTGACGCTGTACAAGCTCCTCCCAGGGTCGAACAAGAACTCTCCTCTACTTTGAAAAGCTTCACTCACTCCCTAATTAAGCCAAAAAGGTATGTGATCTCTCCTCTTAAGCTCAAATAGGAAGTCTTGATTTCACCAGCAATTACCCTAAAAAATGTTCAGCTTCTAACCTCCCTACTCACTAACCCAATGCCTCAATTTATAGTGCAATGGAGGGCAGTTACTAGGTCCTCCTTCAAAGGGATAGAATCCTCCTTCAAAGGGATAGATCCTCCTAACAAGGGATTAGCTCCTTCTCTTTTGGGATGCATGAACCACTTTGGAGCGAACAATCCACGTCAAAATTCCTTCTAGAATCATCTAGAATCAACCCAAAGTGAGTTTTTTAAGATAAAAATTGCGTCTTTTGACTTTCACAAGCGTACGCACCCTCTCCTTTACATACAGAGTGTATAAGTACGGAGGTACTCTGAAAAAAAGGTGCGGTCCCACAGGAAAAAGTGAGAGAAAGTGCAGAACAAGAGTTACATTACTTTTTGATGTCTTTCTCTCATTTCCAAAGCTTGTTTTGAAGAGCTGAGGTCTGAGACTTGCTTAGGAGGTTGGTATAGGTAGTGATAGACCCATACTGACTGCAAATAATCAAGGTGACGATATTTTTGTGTAACAAAGAGGTTCCTAGTTCATGAGGAATCAAGTGGGAAGAGTAGTCATGACAAATATACGAGGTTAATATCATGTGGTTATGAGTTGATATTATGTGATTATATTATGACTATGTTGTGGACATGTTATACCAAAGGATACACCAGAAAAATGAAAGTAGTGTGGTCTACAACATGCTAAGACGAGCATGGATAAGACACTAGAAGCAGGGTTGCTTGGTAGACTCAGTGTGGTTCTGAATGTGTTGTACTACTATTATATAGATGTTGTATATGTTGTACACATTGCATATACGATGTGTGCACTTCTGGTCTTGTGTATACATAGCATGTGTTCATATTATTTATGCAATGTTATGTACAAGATGGTAGAAATAGGTTTGTGCGAGTATTGCATATGGGGTGTTGTATATATATTGTATTGTCTTCATGACGTATATGTTTCGTGTGTGCATATGGTGCTCTATGCATGTTGGATATGCAGTGTTGTGTACAAATAATGCTATGTACATGTGGGGAATGCAATGATATCTACGAGTATGTTGGTAGAGCACTTCAAAAGTATGTTGTGGTATGGTGTGGTGTGCATGATTGTACGAGTGGTGTTGTGTACATGTTGTACAAGTGGCATTGTGTGCAGGTAGTGTTATGTACATGTCTTACATGTGGCGCTATGTACATGTGGTGTTGCGTACATGTCGTGCATGTGGTACTGTGTACATGTGGTATTGTGTACACATTGTACAAGTGATTTGGTGTACATGTAGCAATGTGTACATGTTGTGCAGGTGGCATCATGTACATGTGATGTTGTGCACACATTGTGTAGGTGGTCCGATGTACCAATAGTATTGTGTACATGTTGGACATATGGTACTGATGCATATGTGGTATTGTGTGCATGTAATACATGTTGTGTTGAGAGCATGTGGTATTATGTATGTTCATCATGTATTCGTGATCTTACAGTGAGTGTACTTGTTGTGTTGTACTATGTAGGTACATGTATTGGGTGGTATTGCACATTGGGTATAGATGCATTCACTATGCTGTATAGTGGTTGTAGGTGTATGGGTTGTATGTCAGGTGTAGGTGCATGTATTGCATGTTGTTGTGTGTCAAGTGTGGTTGCATGTGTGTGATGCATACTATGCATATGTGCACCTGGTAGAGGAGAAGGCACTAGTTGTTTGCTGGGTGTGGTGACCGATCCAGTGTCTATACAAAATAACAAAGGCAGAAGTAAGGATCGATGAAGGATAGGTATTAGTATTGTATTTCATTTTTATTATGCATGTGACTTATGATTCTGGTATATGATGATTACATGTGAATTTTGATTTTGGTTTATGATCTATGATTCTAATTTATGATCTATGAATTTGGCTTATGATCTATGATTCTGGTGTACAATGGTTACATGTGATTTATGATTTTGATCTATGATGGTTGTGTTTTGAGCTAAGGTGATGTGATATTTTTATACATGTTGTTTTGGTCAAATATGCTAGTTTGACTTCTTGTGACAGGAAGCGAACAGGATTCCAGGTGTACCTTATTGACGAAATACCAATGAGGTATGATTTGAAGCTATTTCAATTTATTTTGAATATAATGGAAGTTATGTTCTTGGTACAGTTGGGAGGTTGAAATTGACTGCAAGAATTAGCAGCAATAGTGAAAGAAATTAGAAATGCAACAGTATGTTAGTAGAGCACTTCAAAAGTACGGCCATTGTGGGACACTGGTACCCAATTATGTCCATTGATTTCCATGAGCATGCTTTGACTGGTATGATGGTTTTAAGGAAGGGATATGGCTTTTTTTTGTATCTTCCAATGAGAGGAAGCCTTTCTAAGGGATGGACTTCCCAGGATGGGGATGCCAATGGAACTTGGAAGGTGAGTGATTACACGGAAGGGGTGATCAACTTCACAAGGGACTGTGTAGCAATGAAGGTAACGTCATGGATGGATTGTTTTTGGTCATTAGCATTGCCAGATGGAGTCAGATGCACATTGGGATTGTGCCTTGGAACAATGAGTAGGTAATTGTTCATTGAGAGAACAATTGGCACGAGATTATAGCGCTAAACGTTTGATTCAGATTTGACTTTTCCATGGATTCTAGACTTCCTTGGGAGGATGTGAATCCTGGTATTACTTTAAGGATGGAGGTGTGAGCCTCTGGATTTCCTTGTTACAGATATAGGTATCATATTATTTTATTTTTTGGTTGAGAAAATGTGCATATGTGTATATGTGGTTATTGGAAATACTATAATCAACTATGTTATAAAGCTCCATCATGTGCTATCTTATCATGTTTTCATGACGTTTTGATTTTGAGCAAGTCTTTCATTATAAATATTGCAATGAGCTGCATTATAAAGCTCCATTGGAAGTATGTTTTGTTTTCAGAAGTCTTGTTGGTTATAGGTGTCATTAAACACCGGGGATGGTGTTGCCCCAAGGCAGAGGGTTATGTAATAGCCATTGTGAAAAATCCATGTAAAAATATATAAATATCACAGATGATGGGCCATGTATTCCAAGATGAATGATGGGTAGGACATCCTAGTGGGTGTTCATTTGGTTGTTTATGGTTAAGGAAATTGGGAAAGGAAATGGCTAAGGAATTAAAGAGGCAAACAATTATTTTGGAACATTTATTTATGAAAATGGTGGAAAATAGGAGAAGAAGGAGGTGAAAGGTCACAGGTTGCATGTGAGGAGGAAAATGAAGGAAAATAATGGAAAATGAAGAAAATAGAGGCCTCATTAATAAAAATGCCTCTCAGGATTAGTTGGAAAGATCTTGGCTCAAGCTTCTTCCTTTCAGTATGAATCTTTCGTTAATTTAGTTTTTGAAGCTCTCACATTATTCTCTCTCTCTCTCTCTCATACTCTTGGATACTTACATTTTTCTTGGAGCACTCTCGGAGGGTGTGGTATACTTGGATTCTTGGAGGAAGAAGGAAAAGGAAGAGCAAGAAAACATAAGAGGGCACCGACATCAGTAGCTACATCATATTGCTTACGGGTACCGATTTTCATGTATGATTTCTTCACTAGTTTTGGAATGCATATGGTTTCTTGGTTATGATATATCATTGGTATGGAGGATGGATAGGATTGATGGTGGATTGTCTAGCCTTGAAATTTCTTGGATAGCCATGGTGATTATGGATTTACTTTCATTATTTTTTTTTGAGTGGTTCTCATGTTTCCTTAAGCTTGGGTTGAGTTATTAGTCCTGGAAGCCCTGGTTGAACAAACATTCTAGAAGCCCTGTACTAGCTTGGGTTGAGTTACTAGTCTTGGAAGCCCTGGTTGGACACACGCTCTCGAAGTGCTATAATAGCTTAGGCTGAGTTAATAGTCCTGGAAGGTTTGGTTAGATGAATTCTCTCGAAGCCATTGGTGGGTTGAGTTAGTAGTCCTAGAAGCCTTGGTTGGAAAAACATTGTGGAAGCCTTATATAAGTTGTGGGTGGAGTTACTAGTTTCGGAAGCCTTGGTTGGAAAAATTCTCTGGAAGCCTAGTATAAGTTGTGGGTTGAGTTACTAGTTTTGGAAGCCCTAAAAGGCTTGGATGGAGACCAATCTGATGAATTTTTTGTGATATCTGACCATGAGGTGGAATCACTATCTGATGGGTTGAGGCAGGTGGCCTCTAGAAGCCCTAGATGAGTTTTGACTGATGTGTTCTCTGAGATCCCACATTCATGCTTGGAATATGGCATAGGGCTGATTGGATGACTAGAGACTTGGCTCAACCAATCTATGGTCGGGCAGAATGTGGTAGTCCCATCACCGGTTAGTTCATTGCATTTATTAATGAAAAAATTCATTCCCTTGATTTTCATGTGCAAATGTATTGATGTATATATGGATTTTGATGGCTGATATGTTTATTGTATTTCTGTTGCTATTATGTTTTTTATATGAAAATTTACCCTGGAAGGTGTTACAAATTCCCTATTCATTCTTTATGAAACTCCTTTTTACTAAGGTGTGTATAGAGGAGTCTTTTGTCGTCCTATACCACACTTCTTAAAAAACTCTTCAAATTCCTTCTTACAAAACTCTCCACTATTATCTGTCTTCAAAACCTTTATCTTCTTCTCTGTTTGTCTTTCCAACAAAGCCTTAAATTATTTAAACATGTAAAAGACTTCAGATTCCTTCCTGAGGAAATATATTCATGTATTCCCATTAAGTCATCTATAAATGATACATAGTACACAAACTTACCGAGTGATGGAATTGGCATAGGCCCAAACACATCACTGTGCAAAAGCTCTAATATATCTTTCACACTCTTAGCACCAGAGGGGAAACTCACCTGATTTTTCTTCCCACATACAATTTTTACACAAATCAAAATCCAGAGAGAAATTAGACATACCTTCTAGCATACAATTACCATGAAGTATTCTAAGGCCCTTCTCTCCAATATGTTTAAGCATTTGATGCCATAGAATGGTCTTTTCTCCAGAGACCACTAGATTCTTTGCTCCACTTTTAGGAACCACATAACTATTACACCCATCAATAATAGTGCTACCCTAAAGGTTTTACAAAGTTCCAATTTGAACTCCCCGCATTAGTACGAGTGCTCCCCAAACTATCTTGCATGTATCTTTCTTGAACATTTTTTTTACACCTACATCATCCAGCTTGCTTACAAAAATCAAATTTTTGGCCAATGCAGGAATATGCAGAACACCCGGAAATGTTCTAATCCTCCCATCTTACAACTTCAACTTGACGTTTCTACAACCAATGATTCTAGCCTAACTTCCATCACCTATGGGGAGTGAAGTCAAAGGATGAACTTGAGTCAATCAACCATGCCTCATGATCTACATGTGTACTTGAAGAGGAATCGAAGTACACATCCCCACCTTCATCTGAGGTGATTTTCACCTTTGTAGAAGGAGCATCATTAGATCCGTTTCCTTTCTCAAGAGATTTATATCTACATTCATTTTTAAAGTTTCCTTCCTTTATGCATTTCGAGCACACCTTTACAAGTTTTCCTAGAGATTTAGATCTCCCTCTAGATTTAGATCTCCCACTCAAGGATTTATTTATTTTTTATTAGGGGACCATCCTCATATAGACAAGGCATCACCATTCTGGCCCTCCATATTTTTCTGTCTCATCTCCTCTGACATTAAGGATGAGACTATTTCATCAAACTCCAAGGTAGTCACAGTGCTACATATTGCAAAAATCAGACTATCCCACAAATTTGGTAGAGAAAAAAACAAACAACTGAACTTATATTCATCTTGAATTTATATATTAATAGATAAGAACTTACTTACCATAGTATTAAAGGCGTTCAAATGTGCTATCACCGAGTGTCCATCCTTCGTCCTCAGGTTATACAAATTTTTCTGTAGGAATAGTTTATTCACTAGAGACATAGATTGGTACAAAGTCCTTAACTTGTCCCACAAAGCCTTAACAAAATCTTCCCCTGATGCATTAAACAATACTAAATCTAATATACACAACCATATCTTTCTCTTTGCCTTCCGATCCAACTTCGCCCAATTTTCTGTTGACATTGTTGTTGGTTTAGTAATAGGATCTATCATGATCCACTAACCTTTATCCACCAACAAATCATCCATCTTGAGTTTCCACAACTCAAAAATCTGACGATTAAATTTCTCGATCTCTATCTTTCCACTGCTCGCCATCTTCTCTCACCACAAGAATCGATCCCGTAGATCTCGAACTAAACATGGTCTAGCACAGGCTCGAGAAAAACCCCTTAGTAGCAAAGGCGTCCCCTTGAAGCAAAAATAATTCTGATACCAAATGTAAGCTTTAACCCCATACAAAAATTGCCTGGATACAAATTATAAAAACAGAAAATAAACAATGGCGATAACATAAAACATAAAACATATATACACAGATATTTCCTCCTAGATCCCAAAATCGAGACTGCCAGATTGATTTTTCATTTTATTCCTTTGAATGCTAAAATACATACATACATACATACATACATACATAGCTATATTATATATATATATATTATATATATATATATATTACATGTCGAAGCATCCATAAACCCTAATCCATTAACCCTAGATTAGAACATAACTATAGTTCCCTTGAGCGAATCTACAAAATACCATAGGAAAAAAACCATCATTCCCAAAACTATGTGTGAAAACCACGCACAAAACCATAGGTAGGTCCACCCACATAATATAGGGTCCAAAAATAATTTTCCCTAAGGTGTTACCCCAGAACTTATAGAGAGGGGCTATCACCCTCCCTAAGACACCCCCACTACGCCCGATGCAACGAAAGGGGTGATGGTTGCCCCCCATCTAATCCCCCGACTTCACTATTGGGGCTAGTCGTGGAAAGAATATAACACACACCCAACACGTTTAAAGACTCCATCCCACCCTACTCGTTGACAAACTTTTTGAAAATGTAAAATTCATCCCATTATGATTTTGAGACACTAAGATATGACCCTTAAAATATTTTTATACAATCATCACATCAGCATGTCTATACATCTAACAAATGGAAGATGACATGAACACCAGTGCCACGTGCCAACTCAAGTGAATTACCTTATCAAGACTTGCATCTATCACTCCCATTTCATCCATTAACTTCATCATGAATAACTTTCTCATTCATATATTTACTTTCAAGGATTTTTACCTTTTTATGCTAAAATTATTATTTTGTGAGCTATGGATGACAAATATATTTTATATAAATCCTTGCAAATATCATTTAAATTTTTGGAAACAAATCTTTATAGGACCATTTTCAGAAAAATACTTATTCCTCTATGATTTCATGTCTGTAAAAATTCCCCAACATAAATAATTATCTATTATCCACATTTTTCAAGCTTCATTCAACATAAAGTTTGTTATTTACTAATTGAGTTAATCAAGACATTTTCATCACTTTTCCAGAACAATAGTTATTTTATTGTCCCTCCTTTTCCTTAGAATTAGTTTTATTTTCCCAATTCTATTGGTGTGGTGAACTCTCCCCTTTACTTCCCACCCACCTTACATACACATTGTTTCCTACCAATATGGCCACAACCAATTTCCACCCACACTACTTAATTTGTATTTCTTATCCCCATAGACTTACCTATTTTTAGCATTGCAAAGCTTTTACTAATGAGAGTGGGCATCAATTCCCACATCAACCAATTTTCATCCACATTCTCATATTATATAAATTTCACCACCCATACTTATTATATTTTCTAATGTTGCGGTTTGCAATCTAGAAAACTCTCCCACAAAATCATACCCGCTCATTTGTTATCATGAAAACATAGACTTCTTATATTTTCGAAGGTGGAGAAGACTTATCATATACGATTGTAAACACACACACACACACACACATATGTTGGTCAATGAAGTAATTCTTATTTATAGGAAAGGGGAAAATATAAGGTTGATATTCCAAACCAATTTTTACCAAGTAAAAAAACCAAATTTACATTTGGACATATTGACTTCTTTCACAAACCACTCTTTCTTACAAAAAATATGGGAAGAAGAAGAAAGATTTGCATCAAATGAGGGAGAATGACTTAACACACATTTACACTTAAAATTTACAGAATTTCAATTTAAAGTATTTCCATGGTGAATATATCCAATTGGATAAACTGATACAATTAGATCATTTATGTGAAATTTAAGCTCAATTATCTACTTCAAGCTTAATATTTGTCTTGCATTCATATATGTAGGTTTATCCTCCACTATTGACCATGTAAATGAGAAAGGGAGATAAATATAAAGAAATCATAGGGCCATGAGATATATTAATCATAAACACAAGCCATGACATACATTAAGTTTTTCAATATTGTTTTACGGGCCTTAAGAGATTCCAACCTAGTAAAACACATGATTCTATATTGCTGAAATAAAATACAATATAGACCATCCAAAATGTCCAAATACATTTAAAAATCATGTGTTTTTGCACAAATCATGATTTCTAGATTCATTATGATCCCAAAGGGTTCTTAAATTGTATGAGATCCCAAGGCATTTAAACTTGTTAATTTGATCATGAGAATTTCTCTATCAATGTCCCAACTAGGGAATTCATCATATCCCTTTGAGGACACATTTCATGGAGGATTTCCAGGTCTTCTTATCTTGAACAAGGATATATTTCAGTTGCTCAAACCACATAGTTGTTCCAACAAGGATATTATCAATAATATTAACTTAAAGGGCTTTAAAATACTATATCATATGCCTGTAATAGATTCCACTAGTTCACAAGTTTATTAGTGTAATTTTCAATAAATTATATCAAATCTCCCTTGAAGATTCCTCTTATAGCCTTCACTTAAAAACTAAGGCATTTATTCTTATATTCATATTTGTAAGTTTACCAAGGCTGGTTGTCCTGGATTATCATGTAGAAGGCACCTTTTAGATGGCCAGTGCAAGCCCATCCTTCTAAAGGAAACTATTAGGGGCTACTATTCACAGACTAGATAATTTTTCATGCTTCGTTTGTGAATAAGAATCTCTTAATTCCATTTTTCTAAAAATGATTCACCTAAATTTTATAATATAGTATTATTTTACATTAAAAATAGTCCAAATTTGATAGATACTACAAAAAATCATTACAAATTTGAATATTTTTAAAATGATACTGTTAAACATTTTAGAGCTTATATATTAGGGAGTAGTAAGATTTTCCATGGTTTCTAAACCTTGAGAAAATTTCCTTCCTTAAAATTTTCATTGATCCTTCTCCATCAATTTTATTTCTCTTGCGTCAGATTTATAACTTATCTAAGTTGTTCATCCTTGAGTAACATATCAAGGATCCATTTTTCATTGTCATTGTAACATATCCCTTTGGACTTAATATCCTTTATGAGTCTTATCTTTTAAGCTAGCCATCATAACTATGCAAGAGGGTAATAGGTGGTATTCCCCTATCCTTCTAGCCATGATATTTCTTTCAAGTGGTTTGTTATAGCCATGCCATTAAAAATGACGAAAAATTAGAAATTTACCATTATACATATGTTCATTGAATCCTCTAAATACAACCACACATGCATCATTAGAACACATTTAATATTCAATCAGCAACATGAATACACCATATATATATAAAATATCATTCCCATTTCATTTAATATTATTAACATGGAAAACTACAAACAGAAAAGGTACTAATGTAATTAGGGTAAATGGAATTGATAAAGGGTTAGTGATTTTCCACCCAACCATAGGATTATCTATCTATTAAATTATTTTTCACTTGTGTTGTAACATCATTTCATTTTGATAAGTTAGTAAAAGAAAGAAAAGTTATAATGTCAGGCCAATCTAATGTTTTATAGGAATCCATATCAATAAAATGTTAGGTGTTAGTTGCCCTAAACAAACAAGGAAAAGGGAAAATAAAATGTTACAGAAGAAAAAAGAAAAGAGTGGCTTTATTTTATATATTATAAATGCACATGTTGCTAGTCAAAATGTGCCACAAGTAAAATATCAAATGTTATTTTTATGTGCAGAAGAAGAGGAAAAGGATTAAATGTTTTTCTCTAAGGTTTTATATATAAATTAATTTTCGTATTAATTCCCTATTCCTAAGTTTTCAAAACCCCAAAGTTTCCCCTCCACTCATATTACCCTCCACCCACCTATTCCTAAGTCTATTACCCCCCTCATACATTGCAAATATTTCCCTCAGGTGATAAATTAATTCCTGTTGGCCCCACCGGTTGTCCTATCACGTCATGTTAAATGCCCACCACCTCTCATTCCATCTCTACCCATATCCCAAGATTCAATGGCCCACATAGAATTTCGTCCCCCCGCCACCATCCGAACTTTATTGTCGGAGGGGTTTTCGTGGGGGGGGTGGGGGGCGGGCGAAAAATGCGTTGTATTCCAAACTTTACCTACCCCTACGTGTGAGCATTATGGATTTTTGGACCCCCCTCGAGTGAAGCTGCTAACCATTCCCCCCCCCCCACATGAAAATTTATTTCCCTCACTTTTGATACTTCTGTCCTACCCATTGCACTCCCACCATTCACCTTCTGCCATGACATTCGTCCGTTAGCTCCATCAATTGCATCCACTCCCTCCACAACTAAGTTGTTAAGTAGTAAATGATTTAGCCGTTAATGCAATGGACCCACGCCATCTTCAACGTAAAAGCCACACTGATATATCAATTTCCCTTTCACTTGTTAACAGGTTACTAGATTCATTCACTATCACTGTATTGCTTTGTTACAAGTTTGATGGGCTAAACTTTGACATTTTCACCAACCATCACACTGTCTACTAACATGTTTTCAGACTACTACCTATGTTTTTCCCCCAAAAACTGACTTCCCTCTCTATATTGAAACCTCCAGTCCGATTTTCACTACTGTCCTTAGCTTTATCCAAAGATTCCTTCAAAGTACAGAGGGCCAGAAGATCATGTCAATTCTCTAATTTATCCTCCCATTGATTTCCATCACTTCCCTTTGGCTGACAGAGACCTCAAAATCCATGGAACTCTTTGTGAATTGGCCCTCTTTGAGATGTATTGTTGGCTTGAGGACAAACACATTGACCAATCCAATACATTCAGCTGTGGGAGTCCAATCTACCCCACTATATTTTTCCTTGTGCCCACACCACTGCAGAGTTTGTTAGGAAGTGCCATGCATCTTATTTTCCAAGCCAAAGGGCCATCATTACCCTCACTGGAGAAATTCATTTTATTATTACTCCTCAAGCCATAGACCAGATGATGCAAGCCCGCATAGTAGAGAATGCCACCCCCTTTTCCTATGAAGCACTTGTTGAGTTATACTAGTATTAGACTTTGCCAAGAGGGCCAAAACTCCTGTGTTGTTATTGACATAAGATGCCCCATTTCCAAAGAAAAATCCTCCCTATACCTCCTCTATTTTCCCTAAGAGAGCCAAGAAAATCATCACAGTTGTCTCCTACCTCCTTGGCCACTACTTTGATCAGTGGGTATATTAGGCCATCATAGGATTTCTATCAAGTTTCTCTGTTGATTCTAAGCCCTCCATCATATTTAACTTAAGCCAATTTCTTGCATAGTGAATTCATTAGTAGCTTGTCAAATACCCAACTGAGGAGGTATTTAATTATTCTTTTGTATTAGTTTATATTTTCTTATACTTTCAGGGAGACAACATCAACCTTTCTTTGCAAAATATGGATGGAAAAGGAAACTAGTAGTTAGTCATCTTTTGGACTACTCTGGTGATGAAGGAATAGAAGAAATACACATATAAATAATTCATGAAGATGTTTGTGAATCCAACAATTAGTCTCTTATGGAGAAGGATAGAACCAAGGATCAGTGAGGAAATTAGAAAGGTGTTGCAACCATCAGACCAAGTTCAGACAAGGAATTGATACGTCTACCAAAACTATATAGAATTGAGAATATTTGGATGTGAGCTTGCACCTTACAAGATTCCTAAATTCCTCCCAATCATGATTTTTTCTCTAGAGTAGATAAGGAATATGCTAAATATGGATGAGATCCACTTTGTTGCTACCAAGGAGAAGTCACAATTCAAAATCAAAACACATATTGGGCCTTTCATTTGCAACACAAGCGCAGTAGGGGAAGAAGTAGATAATATCCTAAAGGAAATGTAGTTTAGCCTAAGCTTTACCTAGTCATATGATGCATTAGGGACTATTTCTAAATTAAGAGTAGAAACCAAATCTACTCCTTATTTTCACACATCGAGACTAGAGATAAAGAAGTACAAAAACCAGCTAGAATGGGTTGAGAATACCCTACAAGAGACAGAAGAGCAGTTGGTTTCATACTCTAGAATACAGACTCCTACCATGCAGGAGAAAACAACTATGAGAAGTAAAGAAGAAGAGTCCCCTTCAGGGACTGAAATTTTTAGGGAGGGATTCAAAATTATGTATAGGAATAAGTCCAAGCTTAGTTCCAAACTAAGCCTCAGCAAGGACCCAGAGCAGGAGACCAATATCACCACTAATGAGCCACTTGTTTCCTCATTAGTGGGTGATCAGAGCACACAGTCTCCCACTACCTCCATGACTTCACAAGAGAAGCAACAAATTATGCAAACCAACACATCTACTTTAGGGGAGACAAGGAAAAGTATAATGGACATTTTTAAGGAGATAAAAGTCAGGAATTAGCCGTTGAAGATTAACACCTACAACCAGTTCTGGAATCATACTTCTGGTGCTCAAAGTAGGCTATTGTCAGCCTTTGATTTAGATTAAGGGAAAATGAAAGTGGAATTCCTGCAGGCATAGGTTCCCCAACACAAGGCAACATCATACTACAAGAAGATAGCTTTTGAGTTTGATGTAAAAGATATACATCCCATTGAACAAATGGAGATGCATAAGAAGACAGGGGAAATGATATTTTCAATAGTCACTAACGCCTCCATGGGTTTGTCTAAACTTTAGGTTACATTAGCAAATGTCCAATCAAACTAAAGCTAGAGAAGGTCTCTACACTTGCCAAAGTTACCGGGATTAAAACTTTGGAGAACTGGGTGATCTAAGTGGGTTAAGACCCTTAAAACATCAATGTTGTCGAAAAGCTTATAAAGAAAAATAATTTATACATACTAGCATTAAGGAAATCTCCCAAAATGGCTATTTTCCTACAACCATATCTTCTTCAAAAAGTATAGGGGATGCTGCAGATCAGTTGGCAAATGCGATAGAAAACATGTCTCTCCAGACTGAATAGATAAAAAAGTTGCAGGATCATCAAAAGAAGACTGAGAATTTCCATGCAGTAGAGCTACAGAGAGCTCAAAATCAGATAGAGGCATGGAATATGTCAGTAGTTGAGTCTTCTATTGGCCATGCACTGGGTCATGTTAAAGAAATCATTCGAAATAATACCATTGAAGAAATAGATGAAATCTGGCCATGTATCTAGATTATTTTTGAGTAGAAGGAACTGATGGAGAAGGCTAAGAAAACTATTTCTACTATGAATTCTCAATTGGCACAAATGCCTGCTATAGCCAATAGCATCATAAAGTTCCTTAATTCCAAAAAAAGATATCAGTTATATGATCTAGGAGTGGATGATAGAACAAAAACTATTGTGGAGGTAAAGAAAGTTCTAACAAAGAAGAACTTAGATGTACAACTAACAGAGAAGTATCACACTCTGTAGGTAGTTTTTAACATGTTTTTCACTAGAATTGATGCATTGAAGAAGAAATCTCTGCCTTCCTTATTTGTAATCAATGAAAAATTAATGGATAGAGAAGACTACATGAAGAAGCTTTAGGACATTGTCATGGATACATCCAAGTCCTCCAACATGAAAGGTTCTATGACCAACAAACTTTTTTACAAAGCTATCAGCAACATAAGATTTATCCAACATGGGATAATACAAATTTTTACAATAAAACCCACTTTTTCTTGGTATACTTAGGAAGATGAGATCCACTGCAAGGTAACAAATATTTTTATTCCAAATGAAGAACAATGGGATAAGTTTTGTGAATTTTAGGACTAAAAGAAAGGTTAGCTTCACCAGCACAACACCCAAATAGTGGCCACTCAACAACTATTCTCCTTTAAAGCAGGGCCAGATGTTCAGATTCATTCCTTTTCATCACATTACTTCTTTTCTATTAGTTCTAAGTTAATAATAGAATTCCCTATCACTCGGGCATTATTTGTAATATTTTTGTATCTTTTCTTAAATAATTCATTCTATCGAAGTATTCAGGGTTCAACCCTTGAACAAGTTATCAAGTATATTTGTACTAAGCTAGAGCATTTTTTAGATAATAAAAGATTTCGGATTTTCCTCATATGGTATGTCTTTGAGTGAGTGGTATTTCATTTTGTTTATTAATTATGTCTTCTTCATATAAATCATGTCTTTTGCAGTTATCCAATTTAAAATCTAATTGAACTTTAGTTTCATTTTGGATCCTCTATGAAGTTGTAATTTGAATAAGAGATAAATTTAGAGAACTATCTGTTATTGTAATTTCATCTTTGAGAATAATTTGCATTAGATCTTTGTGACTGCCTATTTATATTTTGTTGATTAAGAAAACACTATTTTTTTTAATTTCTGCTTATAAATGGTCAAATACTCAGTTTTAATATTAAATCAGTTATACTTATCCGTATTCTACTTATCGATCCCACTAAAATCAAAATAACCATGTGCATGTGAAGAACAACCTTTATTTTTATTAAGAATCTATATAAATTTAAAGCACATATTGTTATAGCTCCAAATCTCACTCTTGTGGTTTGTGATGCTACACTCATGGCCTAGGGCAATCCCTCCTTCTAGACCTGGTCCCAAATTTAAAAAACTGTGTTTTATTCCCTATATGCGACATTGCCCTGAGCTAAACACGTGTATACGCGGGTCTGTGTATACCCAACCCGCGTATATGTTTAAAATCACTTAACAAAATATAAATCTCCTTAATTTCGGGCGGAGATCACGGGTTTTACCTGTTGATTACCTGTTAGTGCCCGTGGTCCAACTGTTCCCAACAAATTCCTAACTAAAAAACTACTTTGGGAGAAGTATAAAAAGGCTTCAATGGGAAGGCCAAAGGGAGGAGAGAAGAGAGAGAATGATTATTACGCTGGGATTTCCCTGACCATGTCTGAAGATCCTAGTGCCTCCTGCACTTACCCCATTCTACAGGAAACACTTGTTTCGTTGTGTGTGTTGATGTTTTCATACTACTTGAGATATCATGGAGTAAGTCATGGAAGGAGTTTGTTAAAGGCTTGAGACTGGACGAATCCGAGAGTCGGTTCCACTTGGAGCCTGCGAAAGGATGAATCATGTGAAATTATTCCTTTCTGTACTTTATTTGTCTATAATAAAAGAAACACATGCCTTTGTTCCTGATATAGATCTTCTTCATGTTTATGATATTCATGTTATGATTCATATGTGAACAATTGTTTAATTGCATAACTAACTACCTTTCCTTATAATATGAAGATGGTTTCTTTGTGATGTTTAGTCCATATACTATTGTACTTTCTTGAATTGATTGTTTTGCAGGTCAAGGAGCAAAAGGAACTCCAAGAAGGGTTTGGACCCTGGAAGGCTCTTCTCGAACGTAGGACCTCAGGTACACCCCCTATCGTAGAGTTTTCTTATAGTAGCATTGTGGCTGTATGGAATGTGTGTTTCTTTGTATAGATAACCTCCAGTCTGCTAGAGTATCAACCGAATACCCTAGGGGAGTTTATCCCACAACAGAATTGGCGACTCCACTGGGGAAACCACTATTGTTGTTCCTAGTTTGGGTGTATTCAAGCCAATCAGGGCTCAGCTATCTGTTTACCTTCTTTTGCTGTGTAGTCAGTGCCTGAATTGTGAGTTTTGATCAGTTTTTTCCAGACTGTCTTTTTTTCTTTCTTGGAAGCTTTTATATACGTTGTTTTCTCTGTTTACAGAGGCATATATACGCATCTTTCCTTAATTGAAATTGTGTATACGCATGTTTCATTAAATATTGTCGCGTATACATGCATCTGTGTGCAAACACAGTCGCGTATATCTTTAATTTTTCAAGATTTTTAAAATGTTTTTGTTTCTGGAATTTTTTATGCTGGTCTGATTCAGTTTGGAACAATATTGTTCTGTCACAGTCTTTAGTTTTACAGCAAGCATCTTATTTCGAATTCTCTCTGATTGTGAAAAGGTTGGTCTTGTTTATTGGTCTTGCAAATGTCATTTGTTTTTTCTTAAGCACACAAGGTTTCTTGCAAGGAATCTTGGCTACTCTGTGTCTTCAGGGCAGGAAGATTGATTTCAATCTCTGTGTTGAGTTTTGTTTTGGTGACTTTTTGGTTTTCATGCCAAAACTTTATTTCTATGACCATATGCTTTTCTTGCTTTCTAAAAGTTGTTGGTTCACGCTTTCTTGAAAGTTGTCTTTTCAATCTTTTGGTTTTCATTGCCAAGCTCATCTCGCTGCTTGCTGATTATTAAGAGCATTCTGAAGCACCTTTTTTTTGTCGAGTTCTCACTTGTTTTGTGTTGCAAACTTGCAAAGTGCTGCATTTCCTATTCTTCGGTCATCAAGTTTCAGTCTTGTTAGAGCGTTTTTGAAAATTCGTTCTTGTGTTGCTTTTGAAGGAAACTTTTTGAAACTTTGTTTTTCTTTCTTGAACTTTGTTTTTCTTGAGTTTTCCTTTTTGTTGAGTGAAAGTGCCTATTTGTTTGTCTTCATCTTGTTTTTAGTGCTTAGACGAAATAAGCAACAAAAACTTATATTCCATCTAAACATTCTAAGTGGAAAATCAAAAATCAATAAACGAGCAACTTTCATTTTTTGATTTAAGAGTATTTCTGAATTTTGCATCGGCATGTACTTATTTCATTAGGATTAGTTTGTTCATCTTTCTAGGCATCTATAGTTTTGTTAGCTTTTGTGAGTGTGAAGTTTGAAGAAAAGAAAATAAAAAGTTGTATCTTTATTTGAAGTTCCTCTAAACCCTATAGAAATTTCTTTTCATCGAAAAACGAAAACAAGTGCATTTGCATGTAGTTTGGTTTTTATTAATTTCTTTTGCGTCAAAACACCACTAGTTTCACTTCTGCTTATCCCGTGACTTAAATAACATCCCATTAAAATCAAGCGCTAATTTAAAATATACTAGAACTTTTTATAATTGTCAAGTTAGACACACCAACAAGCTTTAGGATATTTTAGGGCCTTGGATTAGGTGAGTGGAGAGTTAACTCTCCAAGGCCATTTTAAACTGTCAAACATAAGAGTTTGAACAGTGAGTGAAAATTCAATAGCATTAGGAAAACCAGGAAAGCTCTGAATCTGGGAGTTAAGCACGAGGGTCTGTAAAGACAGGGAAGAGAGATATCCCCTCTCCTACTTTTCCGAAGGTAAACTGTTCTACCTAGCTTCTGATAAAAGCTGGTAACCTTAGTTGCTACTCCCAAGGATCTAAACAGGTGGCTGTGGAGGGGAATCCCATGGCACCTGAGGTCGACATTGTATCACTCTCAGTGGTACTACTAGAGGGCACCCTTGCGAAGCTTGGGGGATTGCACCGGCGCAGGCTGTTGTTAGGAGGTCATCGTAACTTCCTCTGTTACCTTCGCTGATAGGACTTGGCTATCATTATCCCAGACTATGTTCAGAAGGCCCCTTACTTCACTTTCTCGTATTTTGGTGTTCGGTCCTAATCACTCGGAGCGGAAATACTTGGAAGTTGTTTGACTGGCTAATATCTTTAGGGACTTTATAGTGTGTGCTCTATGCTCCTAGTTCGCCTAGCTTTCAATTTTATGAGTCTTTAGTTAGATCTTAACAAGAAATTCAAAGTGGCTGACCAATCACCTAGACGGTCTCAAAGACTTCGTGATCTTTCACCACCAAGTTTAGAGCCTTCACCTAGAAGGCACAGAGGTAATACTGCCAGTGGGTCTCGTCCTGTGGCAGCTGACACATCGGGGATTGATCCTCCTGTCAAGGGCATCAATGTTCAAGATAGACCTGGTAGTTCCACAGAACAAGAGAGAAATACTCTAGTACTTTCTTGAGTTCTCTTTTGGGAAGAAGATAACATAGGGGTAGAAGAAGTCTCCGAGTCGTTAGCAGCTCCGAATTCTCCCCTACCTTCTAGTCATCCGGAAGTGTTACAATACGTTGGGCCTCCAGTGCATCGACCATCAAGTCCAAGTCACATTACGCACTTACCATCGATGACCACTACTGGAAGCATGGCTTCTACTACAAGTGCTACGACTGTGTAGACTCCAATATCTGTACAAGGGGGAGGAACTATTTTCATCCCCTTTGCTTCTTTATCCAGATCTTTTGCTAGCACATCTTTGGTTGTGTCTACCTCCATTCCTTCTACGAGTAGAAACTCCCAAACCAATGCTTTTAGTTCTGGATTTTTCCCATTTGGCACCCATTCATAGGGTATTCCGTCAGTTCCATTTAGTGTCGCCACATCCATGATGGGTGGATCGGCTTCATTCCAGGGTTTTCCTTTTGGAAGTGATCATATACCACATTCCAACCCAACAATTGGATCTTTGCCTTTCTCTTCTTTTGGACAAACTAGCAATCCTTTTCAAGGTTGGACTAACCGTGTGGTTAGTAGTGTGGGAACTCGGAATCCATTTGTTGGCCAACAAGCGAATATGCCGTACACCACGGTTTGTTCATTCAGAAGTGTTCCTCCCCTAGCCTCTACTTGGAATCCTTATCAGGGGTTGTCAACTCCTTATAATCCTTTAGGAGGAAACTTCGCTGGTTATGAAGGTTTTACGACCGGAGTTGGTCAAACTCCGAGTTATGTTGGATCACAAGGCCTGCCTTTTAGTTCAGTAGGTTATGCTGGTTAATTCGAGCAGCCTGGTGCCTTCCAAAATCTAGGCCAATCTTTGTAGAGCTTTGGGGGCTCCTCCCAGTCTAGGTGGAATCCCCAAGGTCCTCCTAGGCTTCCATTTCTGGCAACTCTGAATTTGGCAGACGTCACAAAGTTAACGAACAATCTAATCAAATATAATCCGGTCTAGCCTCTAGTCCCAACCAAACTCCCTTCGAACATTCCAAAATTTGAAGGAAAGGGTGGTGAAGACCCAGGCGACTATGTAACCACATTCCATTTGTGGTGCTCGTTGAACTCCCTTATTGATGATTCAGTGAGGTTGAGACTTTTCCAAGGCACCTTGACTGGTAATGTGGCCAAATGGTATATAGAATTGCCAGGGGGCATCTTTACATCTTTTGTTGACTTAGCTAACATTTTCCTAAATCATTTCCAGTTGCCTATCCGTTATGACACCGGAACCAAAATTCTGGACACCTTTCGTCAGGACACAAAAACTCACATTTCTGACCATATTCAGGAATGGAGATGGAGAAAGAGGCTCATTAAAGCCGAAATCCCTCCAGAGTATAGTCTCCAATGGTTTTTGAAATCTTTACAACCTGAGATCTCTAAGGACGTCTCTATGTCTGGAGTCTATTTTGACGAGCAAGCTATTTTTAGGCCGAGCAATTAGAATTGATCTACTCTCAGTCTGGGATCCTCCAAAAATACTTGCCAGACGCTCCTCGGTCAAAGGTTGACATAGCCAAGTTGAAGCCAGGTCCCCATGCCGATGGGATAGTTGGATCGATAGACACAAATGCGTGAACTTGTTGAACCAATTGCAGCAGTTGTCATTGCAAACTGCTTCAAACAACCAAGTCACATCGTCCAATACTTCGTCTTCCCAACACTCTTTGATTAATGTCGTCCAATCTGGTAACCCCAAAGTAAATGAAAACTCCAATGGGAGAAAGAAAGGACAAGGTAAGAAAAAGAATCAGGATGGGAAGGCTGACACAAATAAATCCAGCAGTAATGTTGGTGGGGTAGAAATGAGTCTAGAAAGAAAGTCAAGTCTCCATGCAAGTTGTGTAGTGGAGACCATTTAACTCATCTCTACCCAAAGATTCAGGACGCTCAATGCTTGTTAGGGCAGCAAGGGGCTTCTAGTTCTCAAGCTGTGTTAAACAACCCTTTTCCGCAATGGCAACAATTGCTTGTTGGCGCAACTTCAAATCCTGGTACCTCCTCTGGGGATAGCCAGGAAGGGGAAAAATCATCGAATGTTTTCATGATGGGTTCTAATGTCCATGTAGCTACTCAATCATGTGATTACGATGAAGCCGAAACTTCCAAGGACAAAACTGCTCCTGGAAATACCGACCTTCATATTGAGCGACCCCCTGTTGAGACTATACCACGGATACCAAAACGTTCCGCTGAAGACATGACTATTAATCCTAACACTAGGGCCACCCAGAATTATTCCATTGTGGAGGATTTGGCCCAAAGTCCATGCGCCATGTCCGCTTTAGAGGTTCTCTAGTCGTTTCTGGCTTAGCGAAGTGCTTTACTATCGGAAATTGGAGCAGTTGATCCAACCAACTCTTTAGTGCTCACTTTTGACATGCTAAATGTCAAAAAGCGACTCCCTCATCACATGGATTTTTAGGTAAAGTCTACATACTGAAAGATTAACATTTTTCGCATGAATATTGATGAAGGAGCTTCCACGTGCGTCATGTCGATGTCATGATGGAAGGCCATTGGATCTCCTTTGGCTGTTCCTTCACCTACCCTCCTAACTACGTTTGATGGCCATTCTCACAAGTCGCATGGGATTATCCTAGCCTTTCCTATATGTGTTGGAGGAAAGGTCATCAATATTGAAGTAGAGGTCATAGATGCTAACCTAGACTATAATCTCCTCTTAGGAAGGAACTCGGTATACGAGATGGATGTCGTCATTTTGACTCTGTTTCGTGTCATTTGATTTCATCATGAAGGGAAAATCGTTAAGATTGATCAGTTGGATTATTGTCCAGTTGATCCTCAAGAAACTTCTGACTCTATTGTCCCCTTAGTGGATAACCCTCGCCCACTGACTGAGAATCTAGCAGTTGGGATGTATTCCTCATTGATGGGTAGCTTTGATTTTCCCTCTCCTATCGCTAGAATCAATGTTGTTTCATAATCTAAGGAGTCCTCTCGAGAAGAGTTATTCAGAACTCATTATTTTTTAGACCCTTCGACCTTGCCTTCACCTACGACCACATTAGCTGAAGGACAAGTTAATGGAATGGAATTCCCTATGTCTGCGGTTGAGCTTAGATATTAGTCTATCGTCAACTCTGCAAACAGCTATTCTACTCCTTTTTTCCGAAGAGGAGCTAGATGGTCATGTGGCCCCAGCTTGGGCCTTTGATTCCACCTCCGCCTTGGACTGCTTAGATATGGTTTTACCTTCTGAAGAAGCAACCCTCAAAGTGATGATGGGTGTAGATCAACCTTGGGAAGACTTACACCATCGTTCATATTTCCTTCCTCCATTGCAGGAAGTGGAATCTAGGTTCTCCAAGCTATTCACTAGTGATGTTTGTAAGATATCAAATCCTTTGGCTCCAGCACACTTTCATGCCGAAGGTAATATGTCGATGATTTTGGAAATGATACCTATAAACATCTCTAGGGACCCTAACGTGATCGAGAATCTCTTCATCGGAATTGAATGTTCCCCTGAAGAAGTTTAAATTTACACTGACCTTTTCAAGGAATTTTGAGATGTATTTGCTTGGTCTTATGAAGAAATGCCTTGCATCGATCCTTCTATAGTTCAACATGAGATCAAGACGTATGAAAACACCAAGCCGGTTCATCAAAGGCTTCAACCAGTTAATCCTAGGAAAGCGGTAGCCATTAAAGCTGAGGTAGTAGAGAAGATGCTTAAGGCAGGTTTTATATACCTTGTTCCTCTTACCGTCTGGGTTTCTAATCCAGTACCTATGTATTAAAAGCAAGGAAAAATCCGAGTATGCATCGACTTTACGGACCTAAATAAGGCTTGTCCAAAAGATAATTACCCCACGCGATTCATTGATTAGATTATTGACGAGTGTGCGGGTAATGAGATTTTTTCCTTTATGGATGGTTTTTTAGGTTATAATCAAATTTCTATCCATCCTGAGGATCAAGATAAGACAACTTTTATATGTCTCTGGGGTACTTTTGCATATAGAAAGATGTCATTTAGTCTCAAAAATGCTGGAGCTAGTTTCCAGTGGGCCATGTCATATGATTTCCACTACATCAAACATATCATCGAAGCATACTTGGATGATCTCGCTGCTCGTTCTCGAAAGAGAACTGATCACCTGTCACCTTCGAATGGTTTTTGAGTGATGTTGTTTTTATAAAATTCGGTTGAATCCCAACAAGTGCGTTTTTGCGGTTACGTCTGGTCATTTGTTAGGTTTCATCATGTCAAATGAAGGGATTAGGGTTGATCCCTTCAAGGTGGAAGCAATAGTCCAGTTGCCTCCCCCATCCTCCATTCGACAACTTCAAAGTCTTCAAGGGAAGGCTAATTTCTTAAGACGGTTTATAGCAAACTATGCCGAGATCACTAAAGGGTTTATGCGTTTGCTCCACAAAGGGGTTCCATTCATGTGGGACGACTTTGCGCAGCGGTCGTTTGATGCTTTGAAAAAGGAATTTGTCTCTGCTCCACTTTTGAGTCCACTAGATTATGGTAGGGACTTCCTTTTATATCTCGCTACAGCAGAATCAACCATTCGTATGGTTCTTGTTTAGGATGGTGATGCTCTCACAGAGCATGTGATTTATTATTTGAGTCAAGGCTTGATAGGTATTGAACTTCACTACTCTTCGGTTGAGAAGTTGGCCTTGGCAGCTGTCCATGCTGTCGAGCGACTCTGTAATTATATTCTGCTATGAAAAACACTTGTCTTGGTAGTAGTCAATATGTTTCAGTTTTCCTTCAATAGGCGAGTGATTGGGGGCAAATATAATCGATGGATTGTCATTTTACAAGAATTTGATCTCGAGTTCTTGTCCACCAAAGCCAAGAAATCTATGGTTTTTGCCGAGCTAATTTCCAAGCTTCCTTGTGGAGAGGACACTGTTTATGAGGAAAGTTTTCCTGACGAACATTTATTCCTCATCTCTTCACTTGTCCCTTGGTATGGAAATATCATTGTTTATCTCCAGACTTCGAAGTTTCCCTCTACTTTCTCTAAGGATGAACATCGCAAATTACGTCACCTCGCTAAAAATTATGTTATCATTGGTGATACATTATATTGTTGGGGGGTTGATTCAATGATTCAGTGTTGTTTAACCTTAGAGGAGGCAGAGTCAGTGCTAAATGATTGCCACAGTGGAGCTTGTGGTGGTCATCTATCAGGGCTTGCTACAACTCAGCGTATCTTGCGTGGCGGCTATTTCTGGCCTTCGCTCTTCAAATATTGTGTTGAAGCGGTCAAACGTTGTCACCCATGCCAAGTTTATAGTCAGAAGATGCGCATACATCTAGCTCCTCTTTTTCCCATTGTCACTATCAGTCCCTTTACTAAGTGGGGTATTGATTTTACTACTTGTAATCCACCTTCACCAGCAAATCACAAGTATATTATCGTGGTTGTAGGCTACTTCACAAAGTCGGCTAAGGCCATGCCCACTTATAAAAATGATAGTGAGACAACGACATTATTCCTTTTTAATCAGATTATCTCAAGGTTCGGTATCCCAAGAGAGATTGTCACTAACCATGGCAGTCATTTCCAGAATCAACTAATGTCTGAATTGGCTCTCAAATTAGGTTTCCGGTGGGAAAATTCATCTCCTTATTATCGTTAGGCCAATGGACAGGTCGAGGTAGTAAATAAAACTCTTAAGACAATCCTGCAAAGGACAATTGACAAGAATCGATCCAATTGGCATCTTATGTTGTATCTGGCTCAATGGGCATACCAAACCTCCGTCAAGACTGCTACAGGTTTTACACTTTTCAGTTAGTTTATGGGTTGGAATCTATCTTTCCTGTCGAATGTGAAATTCCATCTCTTAAGTTATCTATTGAGCTCCTTCCAGAGACCTCTAGTCTCAAAGAGCGCCTCCTTCACTTGGAACATCTCGATGAGCAGCGTCGAGATGCAACCATAGTAAATGAGGCTCATAAGAAAAGGGTTAAAACCCAGTATGATAAAGTTGTCCAGTCTCGTGTCTTTTCTGAAGGTGACCTCGTCTTGGTCTACAACCAAGATAAGGACACCTTGGGGGTAGGCAAATTCAAACCTATGTGGTATTGTCCCTTCATAATTAAATGAGTTTTAACAAAAGGGTCATATGAGTTAATCAATTTCGAAGGAAACAAATTGGCAGAGCCTCGAAAAGGGCTCTACCTTAAGAAGTACTTTGCTTAAGTAGTAGCTAGGCAATGGCTTCTTTGTACATTATGTATATTTGTACATTTTTTATTGAGAGTTTTTGATATCAACACTTTTTGGTCTACTTTGGCAGGTGTTGATGGATGACTTGGTCTATTTTAGATTCGCTGATGGTGCCAGTCGACACACTCGGAATCTTGCTTCCGTAGCTTGGGTACTTTATTATCCAACTGGTCAATTGATGGTATCAAGGGGAGCGCGAATCTGTCCTGCTTCAAACAATATGGTTGAGTATACTGCCGTCATTAATTTGCTATCTGAGGCAATTTCTCACGAAATTGACTCGTTGGTAGTTTATCTTGATTCACAATTGATAGTGTCACAATTAAATAACATTTATCGGATAAGGGATCCATGTTTATATCGCCAGTATTTAAGGTTGAGGTTGTTGCAAAGATCTTTTATTTATATTAATTATTTTCATATTCCAAGATCTCATAATTGGTTAGCTAATTCTATTGCTAATCAAGCATTAGACTGGCACATCAATCATTCATCACAATAAATTAAGCATCAAAAAGTCAACTATATATATATATATATCATAAAGCATCTCGAGTGTACATAAGTATGTCCAAAAAATATACAAAATTGGGACTCAAATGCCCATAATCATGTCCACTATATCTAATTCCCTGGCTTAGGATGAGTGGCTAAGTAGGAAACTACTGGATTGGCCACACGCCTAAAAGTGCGGACCCAGTCTCGTGGCATGCCAACCACATGACGTTGCATCTCTACAGGAAGGTCCTCTACCGCCACCATTGGGACTCGGTGAGTCAGTCTCACCAAGTACTGCTGAACTGTGTGTAGAGTCTGCTCCGTGTCTGCAGCCACCTCTTCGGCCCCTTGGCTGCGACATTTGTGCCATGGGAACTCATATGGTCATACTGGCACAATATCTGGAACATGATAATCATATTAGTCATTTGAATCCTCTTTATTAGAAACCAGAGAACCCACAGTAAAAACCATTATTTATGTGAATGTTTAAAATCCCAACAGGGATCCATCATTTGAATCCTATCAAAAATATTTTCGAAGTTCATTATTATATTTGAAAAATCAAAAAAATCATAACATCAAAAATCACTTACCAAGGTCACCCCATGTTGCGGTTGGTGGTAATGCTAGATCGGGATCTCCTCAAAAATCCAACCCAACATAGGGATACTCATCAATGGCGATGATCTGCTGATCCCACCAGGAAAAGAAGTCATCATCACAAGAAGTCTGTGGGACCTTCCCACCTCCCAGACATTTCATCAGGTCAGTCCACCTGCCCATCCGTGGATCTCGTGGGGTGCTGATTGAAACCGGTACTCTGGGACGAAGCACCGAGACTCTCTCGAAAAAGAAAGAACACAAGATAGTCCCATAACCGAAGTTTTTGGTATGTCCTCTCTTGATAGAAGTGAGTTGGATTTTCATGCTAGCCAGAAGAGGAGTACACCAATCAAACACAGTGGTGAGACAGTCAACTTCCACGCTCATGGTTAGCCAGATGCCTGGTGCAAAGAAGCTGATCTGTTCACTCGAGCTATGGTGAACATGATTATCCTCAATGATAGAATCGCCACATGTGTGATGGAAATTTGACTTCCGACTTTCTTCGGATGTCTCGAGCAATATATCTGTACATAGTCCTTGATTGAGAGACTTCTCCATGTTCTGCCCCAAGCTTGTACTACCTCTCCCCTTCAGGAAAGGCCTGTGATGAAGTAGATATCTTCCACTTTTATCTTGAGTGGCATCTGGTCAATCATAAAAGCATCCTCTTCGACGTTCCAATAATCAAGAAGCATCTCGAGCAGACATGTGTTTTCTTTCATATTTTACAATTTGAAGAACTTTAACAAACCACATCTCAACAATGCATCTAAAGCCTCATGATTGTTCATAACTTCATCATCTACTGCGGTATGCTCTCTTTCTTGCCAAGTGACTGGCATCCTGAAAGAAAAGCAATTCTCAACCATTAGTTTTTGTGTTTGAAATTTCCGCGGTGTATACGCGGGTCCCTTTACACACAATCACATGTAGGGACCACGTGTACGCAGGTTTCATATTACCAACCCACATATATGCTGCGGAGGAATTTTTTACAAAAACCCAACGGTAAAAAATTAATTAAAACTTCTAAAACTAGTCACAATCAATTACAAGATAAGAATAAGAGTTACCTGGAGACTTTGGAAGAATCTGAACGGTTGAATTGGGCGTATGGGAAGTTTTCTCCTTTTTCTCCACTTTTCTGCTCTCAAACTCAAATGGTGAAAATGGTGAGTCCAAAAACTCTTTTATAAACTTTGAAAATGTCAATTTTTTTCAAAACTTGATTTTGTTTGGTCTCGTGTAACTTTTAACTTGGGAGCTTGGAGTGTCAATAATGGTTTGATTTTCAAGACATTTTCGACATTTTCGACAGTTTTGAGATGGCTCCATGACTGCTGACCCGTCATGGTAGGTATCGTTTTCTCACTGTCATATAGGTTAGGGAAGCCATTTTTCTGTTGCATTATGCATACTAGCCTCCATCTATCGATACACTTGCCATAGGGTTGATCCCATCGTCTTATGGTTCGTAAACCATCTTCAATCGCCGATTCGTTAAATCATGACATGATGGTAGAGCCATCCTTTACATGGGCATTGTAGTTAGCACCTCATTGACATTTGTTGCCCATGCTGCTTTGTTTTGAGTAGGCTCGGGAGTCCTCTGTAGTCCTGCCATGAGCTATATGATGCAGACTCATTCCTCTTTGCTTCTTCATTTTGTTCTGGCCTTATACCCTAGATGCTCCTTTGTGTTGAGTTGTACTACTCTATTGCATTTTGACTATTTGCACCTTTTGGCCTTGAGCCGGCTGCACCTGGACTCGTGTTTAAGCCAACTTTTGACCATGACGAATACTAAATCAAACTTGCATACCTTTGACTTTTGCAACTTGACACACCTGGACCTGTGGAAGGAACACACCTTTGAGTCTCTTTGACCAGTTTTTGCCTCCCTCCATTGAGCAAAGGAATGTTCCAATCCCAGGAACTAGATCATCTGCTTCAATGACACTCGTTATTTCCACTGTACTATAGCATTCTTTTATTCCTTTTCCATCTTTAAAGAAAAAGACCAAACAACTTATATATTCCAAAAAGAGCGGGAACGGGACAATATCTTCATTTATTGTTGGCAACTAGAGTCAATCGTGTCACCCTTGAACAAAGCACTCAAAGGCAAAGTCTCCTCCGTTTGGGTGGGATTTAGTTTGACTTAGGTATGCATTAACCTTGTTATTGAGTTAGTTCTCCCCCAATTGGTTATCTCTTCCAATAATATGGAGGGTTCGTTTGTGCCTCCTATGCAACGAGCTTATACAGAGTCATCATATGCTGCCACATAGTCACATTGAGTCGTGCTTTTGTTCAAGGGAAGTTAGCCTGAGTCAGCCTCTTTGCGGTGTCTCTTGACTCAATTTTTTAGTTGGCCATCCCTGATTATTAGTACTATGTCTATCATCACATCAGTTATATTGGTCCTTTACTCGTGCTGATTTGAGAAGGTCTCCATTGACTTCTTGCAGGCGGGTCTTGTCCTTATCGACGACGACATCTTGCTCTCAAGACAGGCCTAGAGCTGCACCCTGACCCTATTTTCATTATTGATAGGTCACCTTGTGCTTAGCATCGATCAGTATCATGGGTATTTGATTGAGTGGTTTCTCTTATGTTCGACATCAGCTTACATTATCACACATTGGGATTCGTGCAGTACCTTGGTTTCAGTTTGACCCTATTGGTGGATACCTCGCCTCTATGTCAGCTTTCATTATTGGTTGGTTCAGAGGGTTTCTGCCGTGCACTAGCCACATCTTGTGTACGCCAGAAACATACTTCAGTCAGGTTACTACATCTTTTTCAGCAGATTCCTTCCACATTATTGGCCTACAGTTTACACTCGTGCTAGATTGATGGAGGATGCCTTAATGCCTTCCTTCTAGCAGATCTTTCCATATTGACCTCGGCTCATTGCTCCGGGGCAAAGATCTAGAGTCCATTTTGCAGTACCTTGGGGTTTGCAGTCATTAGTGGTAGATCCTTCGCTATCGACAGTGGGAAACCATCATTGTCTCCTGATCGATAGATTCTTACAAGTATTCGAGTCCAACTCATCTATTCACACTTGTTGGATTGTAGTGGGTACCTTGACACTCATTATCATTATTGGTGAGTTGTCTTGCGTTCATTAATGGTATACGTCAATGACCGGTAATCAAACGATTTCTCACATGGTCGACTGTAGATCATTTATGCCCATGCTGTAGAAATGTACCACCGTGGTCGGTGAAGACCTCAGGTTGTATCACCATTCATTGGTTCACTTGACAATTGCCCCTGTTGTTGCTAGTTGATACCACTTCACCTTATATGTTACAGTCATTCATGGCGACATTTTATATGTTGTCACCTAAGTTTGCTGTGTAGTACCATCTTATTCCATCATGTTCATTTGGTACTTTTTGGGATCAGTCTTTGATATCAACGATCTGCTTCATCCTTCAGCATCATTGACATTCTTATATGTGACATTCAAACATGTGCTTGTTCAATCATGATCAGATGATCCATTATGTATTTTCCACTCATTTATACTTGTATACTTAGTGGATCCGCTTGTACTTGATATTCGGACATGCTATACTTTCTCTGAGCATGGGTATTCCTGCCTCAAACAATGTTTCTTTCTGATCTCCTTTTGTGGCCTCGCAGGTTGAATTCTGGTGCAGTCCTTCTCAGTTTTCGACAGATTTCCTTTCCATGAACTTTCTTAATAAATTTCGGCCATCATGTATCCCTTCTAACCTCATATATTAGGGGGTACCTGTTATAGCTCCAAATCTCACTCTTGTGGTTTGTGATGCTGCACTCATGGCCTAGGGCAACCCCTCCTTCCAGACTTGGTCCCAAATTTAAAAAACAATGCTTTATTCCCTATACGCGACATTTCCTTGAGCTAAACGCGTGTATACGTGGGTCTGTGTATACCCAACCCGCGTATATGTTTAAAAACACTTAAAAACATATAAATCTCCTTAATTTCTAGTGGAGATCATGCGTTTTACCTATTTATTACCTATTAGTGCCTGTGGCCCAACTGTTCCCAACGAATTCCCAACTAAAAAACTACTTTGGGAGAAGTATAAAAAGGATTCAATGGGAAGGCCAAAGGGAGGAGAGAAGAGAGAGAAAGATTATTATGTTGAGATTTCCCTAACCAGGTATGAAGATCCTAGTGCCTCGTTCACTTCCCCCATTCTACAGGAAACCGTTGTTTCCTTGTGCGTGTTGATGTTTTCATACTACTTGAGATATCATGGAGTAAGTCATGGAAGGAGTTTGTTAAAGGCTTGAGACTGGACGAATCTGGGAGATGGTTCCACTTGGAGCCTGCAAAAGGATGAATCAGGTGAAATTATTCCTTTCTGTACTTTATTTATCTATAATAAAAGAAACACATGTCTTTGTTCCTGATATAGGTCTTCTTCATGTTTATGATATTCATGTTATGATTCATATGTGAATGGTTGTTTTATTGCATAACTAACTACCTTTCCTTATAATATGAAGATGGTTTCTTTTTTATGTTTAGTCCATATATTGTTGTACTTTCTTGAATTGATTATTTTGCAGGACAAAGGAGCAAAATGAATTCCAAGAAGGGATTGGACCCTGGAAGGCTCTTCTCAAATGTAGGACCTCAGGTTCGCCCCCTATCGTAGAGTTTTCTTATAGTAGCATTGTGGCTGTATGGAATGTGTGTTTCTTTGTATAGATAACCTCCAGTCTGCTAGGGTATCCACCTAAGACCCTAGGGGAGTTTATCCCACAACAACTATTTATAAATAGTTCATTGGTCTCCCAATCATTAAAATCAACAAAACATTATAAATGCTTTGGCATAATTGATAGACCTTAGGTTATCTCAAAGGACAACATCGGATTGGTATTGTTGCCAGGGAGTGAAGAATTGAAAGATAAATTTTCCCTGGGGCTATGATTCTCTCTTTCCTTAAAGGTGTGTTACACAGTAAAATGTCACTGCCATCATGCCAGTCTCCCTACTGTGTTGTGAAACCACATTGACCTATGCTCATGCTCCTCAAAATGGCTAAAAAACCCTCTTTGCCTAAGTTAAATGAATCATCGCGTCTGTTAATTAAATAACCGCGCTAACAGGCGGAGGTTAGTGTTACTGCTGCGCTGCCAGCGCGGAAGCACATGTGTTTTCCGCGCTGGTCCCATTTTACAGACAGCGCACCCTCCGTTTGCCCTGTTGAGCGCTGACCAGACCTCCTCTATAGCTGATCTGCGATGTCAGTGCGCCAGCTCAGTGTCTCACCCGCGCTGATCCTG
>APFE030979077.1:5730-63712 GCA_000404065.3 Pinus taeda
AATGAAAGGTATAGATCCGGTTAAAAAAAAGCTAAATAAACCGAAACCGAAATAAGCAGAGAGAAAATAACAGTAAACTGCAAATAAAGACTGTATACCTCCCGATCTTAAAAATGACGCAGATAGGGCTACCGGAAACCTTTTCGCGTGAAACGAAAGGGGTTCCTCACTGGAACAGATGCTCCGAACACAACAGAGCAGTCCTCTCGGCCCGGAAGCAGTCAGAAACAGTAGATCTAGGAAACGACAGCCGCATGGCAGTGTCTACGGCTTCAGATTTGGATTCACCAACGGACCGGCCCTCAATAGCTCTGATACCATGTTAGGAATTACGGCGGTAAGTTCTCAGACAGAACACCAAAAGGACAAACCGTCACAAAACAGATCACAGATCAATACACCAGTATTTTGACGTGGTTAAAACCCTCAGAGAGGGAAACAGTCCACAGCCTGCGCCAACGTGGCTACTACAGGCAATTTATTAATAAAAGAATGAAATTTACATAAGCTTCTCTCATGCACGGTTAACCTACAAATGACCCTCCATGCGCTTTAAATAGAATTCATGGACCAATCGGGTGTCAAGCCACGGATCAAGTGTCGGTAATACTGAGGAGAGAATGAACTGTCGGATCACTACATATCGTGACCGTCGGTTTGTAAGTTACAAAATGTACAACGGTAAAGAAACACACTTTACCTAACTCTATACCTAACTCTATACTAGACCAAGTTGAACTTAACTATTCCTATGTGTCGGAATATCCTAACAAAACTCAGCTATTTCAGCAGAAATTCCAGAACTATTATTTGTTAATCTTGAGATTTTTCGACCAGCTTTGAAAAATTGCATGCATAATTCACTTTTTCCCAGCAAGAATCATTATCCATTTCTCACAATCCACATACACTTCATTACATTTTCATCAATGTTAACCCACCAATAAAAGCAATGAATCTCATTTACAAGCTTTTTGTTCCACGTTACATAATCATTGTCAGTTTCTGTTTCACTACCCTTGCAAATAAAACCTTACTTCCATACACCATTGAGTCCATAGTCCTTGAGTCTAAATATTATTCTAAAAACACCTTGAAGCTTGCATGCCTTAAGGGCAAGCTATCATGCTGATAAACAAAGGAATACATCAATGTCCCTCGTTCATCGGATCTTCTAAGTATTCGACAACAACAAATTCATTCATACTTAGAAAGATGTGTTAGGGGCACCTTGACTCTTGTCCACATCAAAGATGGGAGCTCTCGTGTTGACTAGTTGCCACTAAGTTAACAATTTCTTGTTATGTTCGACATCGAAACATTTATTCACATGACAAGGATTGTGCCACATAGCGTTGAAGACTTGAAGACCAATCATTTTGTAGCAGACGAAGCAGATTTACTTTCATTACTTTTCCGTTTTTGATGTAAATGACTTCAAGACAAGTCAATAAATAAGGCTGGGGGGAAGTGCAATTTCTAAATTTTGTATACCTTCCAAGCCTTATACATTTTCAGCTGCATTCAACAGTAGATTAAGAGCATTCGACAGAATATTCAGTAGCAGATTTAACAGAAGATGCAGCAACAATAAAAGATTCACTTTTTCGACTTCATCCACCATTCTCACAGCCAAGTGAAGACGACTATGATCAGAATTTTTCAGCCACACATGCACAACTTTCACCATTTTTGAAAGGGTAAGTTGAGGTATGTTATTTTCTAACTTTTAACCATTTAATTCCTTGAAAGCTAGAATGATAATTTTTGGAAAAACTTCCTTTCCTCATTTCATAAAATTGCCAAAACCATCATTTTGTGGGGGAATACCTTTACATTCATACTTTGTCACATTCATAATTTTCCATATTCATATATCACACTCTAAAACCCACATGCCTTCAAAATATATTTATTATTACATCATCATGAGCATAAAAATGGCTTTGTAAAAAGTATTTAAAAGTTAATTGAATGCCAACACAATCATGGTTGTTACAAAAGAACTAACCATGATGCATTCCAAAAAAATACTTTGCAAATCAAATTATCATGATGCAAAGATCATACATTAAAATTGAATGCAACAAACAAAATAGGTTGACACACAAGAACCAACCAAATTGGAATTCATCAAAAACACTTTGCAATAGTTAAGTAAATGATATCATGCAAAGTTTAAGCCAAACCTCAAGTATCAAAAGTAATGTAATAGATTGCATGAGGACATGCAATACCTTCAGTTTGGGGGTATGTTGGGCCTAAGAATTATCCTTAAAATACATCCACTTTCACTCCATTCACACCTTTTCTCACCTCTATTCCACCACCATGTCATCACATTAGCTTCACTTTCATCATTATATGGGTTATCCTTGTGTTTTTCGAAACATTATTAATTCTTAGTATTTTTAAGTGAATTTGTGGTTAAACTTTAGAAAATAATATCCATACACTTATGCCTAACAATTAGAATGAGTTTGTTGACATGTGTAGGTACAAAAGAAGCTTCCAAGGCATCTTTATGTGGCACTCTATGTTCAAATTCAAATTTGAGGAGATCATGGACCTCATGGAGAAGATCATGGACCTCATGGAGGAAATCATGGAGGATAGGGTTATGTGTCACCATTGGTTGAGAAATATGTGGAACAAAGGAGGGAATAGTGGGTCTACATTTATGAGTTTGTTATCATAGCTTTTGTATAAATAGGAGTGTTATCTCCTTCATTTGTAATCTTCATTTTGTAATCTTAAATTTAGAATTTTAGAACCTAGTCCTTCATTTGTAATTTAGAATCTTAATATCTTATAGGTTGGTAATGGGAAGTTAGATTTGGAGAATCATTGTAATGGTTGTAATTGCAATTTGCAATTGATGATGAATAAAATAGAGCTTCTTTGATCTTCTACATTTGACTTCTCTTTTGGTGTGCTTGTGAATCCTTGGAAGGATCCCCATTGCCTAGCAAGTACACTTTTATTTTGGTAGGCTTCTATTTTATGTTTGTTTGTGAATTTCATTAGATTAAATTATTAGGTTCATATGTTTGAAATATTAACGAATGACCTTTCGTAAGAAAGTATTAATGTTTCCTTCAATGAATCTGCTTTGTTATTTAATGTTTGATTTCATTAGTTTAATTTTCTGATTTATATGCTTGAGATATAAATGAATAGTCTCTTGTAAGTGAGCTTTAACATTTCATGCAATCAATCAGAATTAGGTTTTGTAGATTAAGACGATTAGAAATATTAATGAGCAGTCTCTTGTAAGGGATCTTTAATATTTCTTACACTTATCACAATGTCTTTTAATTTTTAGATTTCATTTTGTTAAATGACAAAATAGATGTTGGAGATCTCAATGAAAAACGTCCTGCAAGGGAGCTTTGGCATTTCTTCACCTAGCTTAGTCTATTTTGTCTCTAAGTCGATATATATTGGATGATCCTCAAAGTTTACTTACCCGGATTGATAGTAAATGAAACTCTAATTTGCATCACATTTTAGAACTGACAACCCAAAACACACTTTGACACTTTCTCTGTACTTCTATCTCATACTTCACTCTCTGCTATCTTTTTCACTTAGAGCTTCACTCTATTTATACAATCCATGGGTAGGCCGACATTACATTCAAAATTTAGGGTGACAACCCTATGACTCTAACATACACTTTGCGCTTGCAATTTGCGGGGATTTACAATAATATTACTCAAAACTTGGGCTTTAAGCCCCAAAACATGTTGTGGGGGGGTTCCATGCCCAACATGCCCCCAACACAAGCATCGTGACTTGCCCTCGAGTCACTTGGTCGGCTTGGCGATCTTAGTGCGGATTCCCTCCAACTTGTCTCGAATGGCCTGAATGGCAGCAGTGCACTCAGCTGCTGCCTGTTGAACCTGTTGCATCCTCTCCTCCACCGCCAAATTGTTTCCTTACATATATACCGGCATCTGCTGCATATGTTTATAGTCCCGTGCCCTTGTCCAGCTCCTCGGTTCGCAAAGACTGTGCTTCGGTCGGCTAGTCAGATAGCCAGCCTACCTGTGCAGGGTTTCAAGCGGCTGCCATTTACTTTGCCTAGGAAGGGTTATCCATTCAGCTTGAATAGCTGGACCGCGCCTCCATCTATGACTTCTTTAACCACGTATGGTCCCAGCCAGCGCCTTCTGAATTTTCCTAGAAAATTTGTAAACTTACTGTCGTACATCAACACTAAGTCGTTTACCTTGAAGGTCCGTAACTTGATATGGCGGTCGTGCAAGGATTTTTCATGCTACTTTTGTACCTGTTGATGAAACCCAGTCAAAACCCGTTCTTCCTCAAGTTCTTCCAATTGCGCAAGCCATTCCTCCAGAGCTTCGCGATTTGTCATTCCTGTGAACGCTGCTATTCGCAAACTCATCTTCACATGCTCCACAGAGACTACAACCCCTGCTTTAAACTGTAGCTTCGGAAGAGTTTGTGTGGTCAGAGTTTCACACATGGTCTTATAGACCCATCGAACCGCTGGTACGCATAGGTCCTAGTCGATGCATTTCACATGGTGGACCCTGTTCAGTAGTACGCACACTTTGTCAAAGGCTTCCCTGTGTATGATGTTTGGTGCACTAGGCTGTATCATGCTTTGTCATTCGCTCACTTGTCTTGCCTGCTTTTTCTTGTTGTTCCTGTATCCTTTCGCAAGAGTGGTGTGTGTTCGTGCAGGTTGCGTACCATACGCCTATACCCATCTGGAAAGGTGGGCACGCAAATTGTTTCGCCCATGCTACCTGGCTCCCATCCTCCTTTGAGGGTTCCCAAATCATAAGTGCATCATCTTTCAGTATTTGCACCAATCTTCGAAACTTTGTTGGTGTGTACCCCACCATCTACGGTTGGATTCTGCCATCACTCTATTTCTTCGTCTAAATTTGAAGTGCAGGAGGAGCTTTTGCACTCCCACAAAATCCTACCATTTGTAGTCGGATTCACCCATTCCTGTTCATGCACGATTATCTTGTAAATGCAATCGAGATCGTCATCACTATCATCATTGCGCACCAGTTAAGTGTATCGAGCTCCCTTGGCCAGATCTAGCGGTATTACTATGCGTAGTGACTTTTTTCTCAAATATCATTTTGTGTTTCTTTAAATGTATCACTCTGTTCATATTAGTGGCCCAGTCTATGCCCAATAGCATGGGATAGGGATTGCTTTCGTCGACAATCTCTATCACTTCGAAATCCGCCAACGTACTTGCACCTTCAATATCCACCGTTACCCCTTGCAATCTCCCCATGGGTAGGATCTTCTGTTGGTTTTCCATTTGCAAGTGAATAGGGGACCATTGCAACGCAGGCCTACCCATACGTTCCCATGTCTGCTTTTTGGCAGCACATTCACGTTCGATCCTAGATCCAAGATTACCTGATCCATTTCATACTCGACGATTTGTGCAGTCAATATCATTTCCCTTCCTATGCGCAATGCATGCTTTCCAAGTTTCCAGACCACGTGCAGTTCTCCTGACCCCGCGCACTTAGTGATAAGTTCTTGTAGTCCTTTTACAGCCTTGCTGTCGCGTAGCAATTTCATGCATGTCTCCAGAAAGGTAGTGAGCATTGAAGGATCAATCCCTGGTTCTAGTTGATCCTTACCACCTAAAGTGTAGGCCTCCGTGAAGCTCCTCTTAGCTTCCATGAATGTCTCCTTCGTGCGCTCCAAATCAAATTCAAGTTCCTTTGCAGGAGCTTTGCAAACCCACACACTTTCTTCTGGCTGCTTACCTTTATCATCTCCAGTTTTGATACCGCTTCTGAGCACTACGTTTACATTCAGATCTTCTTTGCATAGCTTAGAACTCATCATTTTCAAATTCTGAGTTGGGGGAGGCTGGAGTACCCCTTTTTCGTGCAACCTTGCTATCAAGGTACGGTAGTCTTTTGCCTCATGATCAAACTGAGTACAATACAAACATGATGTTCTTGTCGGATTCATACAATCACAGGCATAGTGTCCGAGCCCTCCGTAATTGTAGCAAATTAGTTGTTCGCGATCCCTTCCTGGTCCCATTCCACTTCATTCACATCCGCGCCCCTGAAATCCAGCTCGTGCCATTCCTATATTTGGGTCGAGAGCTTGCATCTTGGTCTATACCCTGTAGGCAAGAGTCCAATCCATCATTAGTTCATAGCTTCTGCAGGTGCGTTCATCTTGGCCCATCGACCTATAGAAATTACAAAACAATTGTTGAGACGTCTGCGTATACTTCTACAATAGATGAAAATTATTAGTAGTGTGTTTTCCTCCTATATAACAAATTGTGCACCATAATGTAGGCGCCACGCTTGGTCCTGCTTGTGCCTCAAGTCTTAATGGCATCAGACCTCCTCCCGTCAAGTAATTCACAAATACTGGATAGTGGTCCTTGTCATGCCCCTAGCCTTTGCATTTTATGCACCATACCTCTTCGCGCACCTCTGGCTGAGGTGTCCTATCTTGTTTCAAACTCTGCATCAGACACAAATTTTGCAGTTGCACGTGGATTTGTTGGACTCCTAGACCAGGATCTTGTATATGGGTCTCATGCAATCTCGTTGCCATCTCCAAGGCTTCAACCTGGGTGGAAAGCTTTTGTTGTGACATCATCATCCTTAAATGCGGTGTTAATGACACTACAAACCATGCGCGATGTTGTCCATCCATTAAAGTCATGTTGGCTTCGCGAATCATGCTCTTCAATATCTGGTCCAAATCCTAGGGGGTCTCACCCAGGAGCATCGCGATCTCCTTAAACCTGATAATTGATTGTGTCTTCGACTTTGGCCTGTTAAATTCCCTGTTTAGCGTAGCCTAGATTTCTGTGATTCCTGTGTTTGGATGATCATTAGAGTGCTTAATGTACCATGTTAACGCACAATCCTTCAACGCGCTTACCAACATTACCTTTTTTATATTATCATTTAAAACTCCTTGTGCTTCCCATACGGCCCTTACCATGAACCAAAATTGGTTCGGATCTTCGTTCCCTACTCCTTTGAATACTGACAATTTTATCATGCTATCCATATTGAACTGTGGTGGTGTCTGAGGTGGCGTGGGCGGAGATGGAGGTGACAGTGGTGAAACAGGTGGTAGTGTAGGTGGAGGTGGTAAGCACGGAATTTTCTGCCTTATCAGATTGATCGTTCTTCCCAGAGAAACTTTCGTGAGTTCTTCCTAGCTTTCCTGTGAGGGTGAAATTAAGGTACTAGTTTCTAACTCTTCACTACTTCCATTTTTGTAGATCTTCCCACTTTGCATAGTCCCAAACATTAATTTATTCGCATAACCCGCTTTTGACACAATATAATCTTAATCCAAGTATTCAAAGATTTAATATACTTACCTTACAATCCCTTGAGAAAGCGTCGTTCTGCCTCGCTGTAATTGACAGTCATAACTACCGCGAACTCAGTGATAAACCCCAATATAATTTGATCGAGCTAATGGTCCACAGTGCACGCGATCTTCTCTTTCGACACTTCTAGTCTACGCACTAATTTTGGAGTCCACACAATCGGTTTGTCGAGCCTACAGGTTCTCTGACTGTCTGCTAGCTTCACGATCCAATTGTACAATTCATAGGGGAAGGATGCAAAGAAAATTTCATGGATTTCCATATATAAATAGAACCCCAACCATTGTTCCTTTGATACTCATGGATTCCTATTTTCCTACGCCGCGAATTCATGAATCTCTCTGTCCAACCACCCTTCAATTTCTTTCTTTGTCGAATTCCAGCAACACGACATCCAACATCCCTCATGTAGATCCCAGTCCCAATAATGAAACCATTTGTTGGCTTGTAAGGGCCTAACCCAGGTTCAGAGGTGATTTAGCCAAACAAATCCCGGTACTACTAGCCCTTTCGGCAACAGTTCGCGGAGCACGGACTAAGGTCTCACCCAAAGTAGTATGGGAGGGTGCTAGAACTAGGTTTTCGCACCCTGGAGATGTCTAATGTTTTCAAGTGGTCTGCAGTTCAACCCTGCACGCATGTTGCTACGTGCACTTACCTGTACCTCGTAGCTTGAGATGCTGCCTTCACGCAGCCTTACTCGGGGGCCGAACAATGTTATTACCCAAGTCCTTACCAGTGATCCTATTTGATTTGATTAACTTAGCTTATTTGTATGATTTAAGTTATACTTAACAATATTCACAATTCATATAAGTGTGTGTAGTAAATAAACAATATAATTGCAATTCATATCCAACAGATAATAACCCAAGACAGATACACGTAATTCAGATAAAACTTCTCTTTATTATTCTTTCTCTTCGATTACAGACTCTATTTTACCCTGCACACTCAGCTGCAGGGGTCTGTACACTCAGCTGCAGACTCTACTAGGCCTCTGCACACTCAGTTGCAGAGCCCCTTCCTACTACTACGACCCAAAATACACTTAGACACTTTCTCTATACTTATGTCTCATACTTCACTCTCTGCTATCCTTTTCACTTAGAGCTTCACTCTATTTATACAATTCCATGGCCCGCAGACCATCGATAGGCTGACATTACATTCAAAACTTAGGGCAGACAACCCTATGACTCTAACATACACTTCGCACCCGCAATTCGCGGGGCTTTACAATAATATTACTCAAAACTTTGGCTTTAAGCCCCAAAACATGTTGTGGGGGAATTCCATGCCCAACACAAATAAACTGGCAAAAGGCTTCTAATACATTTGAATTGAATCAAAACACGAATCCTCTTATGATAAGAGGGGAGAGCGAACGGTTCGTGACGATGTATAATAAGCATGCCACCTTTTTAGAAATTGAGGGAAATAAAGAACACATGTTGAGGACACATAAGTGGTGTATTGAACTCTGTGTCAAACAAATAGTCACGTTTCAAGATGAGACCCTTGATAGTTATCAGAAGAGGTGGATGATGTCACCTATAGCTGTCTGGAACAGGGAACCTTTTGGGGTGCCAAATTTTGCATGAGCACTAAGTTGGGTGCCAAGATATGTGGCATGCATCCAAACATGCGGGGTTCAGTGGATGGTACTCTGGTTCAGGTTTCCCATCATTTGGTTGCCAACAGAGTACTACATCCCAGCATACAATGTACCAAATTATTGGTGGAAGGATGTTTTTCTCACAAAATGATACAAGCCCCCAGGAACAAATATGGAAGATGAGTATGATATCGACTAGCTCTACTCTGACTACAACTGTTCTAACCCAGACCTGCAGAAGCGGCGAGCTTCATGAGGACATGCAGAAGACTAGTTGGGGGGAGATGTTGGGGGAGATTGTAACCTTGCCCTTGCCTATACCTTGCGTGTTACCTTGAAAAATGTACACACCCAGATTGATAAATTATTGTGGAAAAATGGTGGAATAGTTTATTCACACTTGGACACCAACAATCATGATACATTATTTTTATGATTATATATGCTTAATCTTGTATTGAGGAGGATGTGACAGAAGATGTGGTTATTTGCAAACAAGGATGTTCAAATTATAAATGGCTACAGAAGTCATTTCTCTAGAACCAAAATCATTGTGGAAGTCATGCACAATCTTTGGTAAAATGTGAATAAGTTAATTATGAAATTCATTTGATTCCTTTGATCTATGAGATTGTGATGTGTGCAGATCTTGGAACAAGGCATTACCAATAAACCATCAGATGGGTATAAGCCCACAATCAGTACCTTAAGGTGAAGTGCGGAGTTTCAAAGAAGAGTATATGAGAAGCCATGGAAATTAGGGCGCAAAGTCCTAAATCCATGGAAGATAAAGACGTGGAGTCTTGAATCTATAATAAAAGGATTAGGGTGCAGATTCCTAAATCCATGAAAGGTAAAGACGTGGAGTCTTGGATCTATAATAAAAGGATTGGGACGTGGAGTCCTAAATATTTAAAATATCAAGGTGTGGAATCTTAGATCTTTGGAGTAGATCAAGGTGTAGAGTCCTCAATCTACTAAGGCATGGGGACGTATGCAATAGGGATGCAAAATCCCTATTCTCTAGAAGAAAAAATACCACTCATGGGCAGCTCAGGGATGAATTTCCTTAATAAAATCTCATTTCTGACAATTCTGGAGTGACTTTGTAAAAATAGAAAGTCATGTCTAGTAGCTCAATTATGAGTTTCCAAAAATAATAAATCACCTTCAATCAATGGGTAATCAAGCGTAATTGAAGGAAAGTCACTTAGCTTATCATTAATCAATCCTAATAGTTCAATCTCGACTTAATCCTCAATATTATTATTATTATTATTATCTTTTATTAGACTATGATATTATTATTAAAAAATGAATTATAAATCACCTTCATCTCCTCAACCACTTCACACCTCTCTCCTTGATGATTCTCATGGCTCTATGTAACTCTCTCTCTCTTTTAATAATACATTACACTATTTTTTATGCACTCATCAAAGAATGACATATTATTCTTACACTCATTAAAGACATGTCATAAAAGATTCCTCTTACGCTCTCTTATTGCATATGTTACACTCTCATTAACTAAGGCATGCATACCTCTCCGTAATGGCATGAGTTACACTCTTATAAATTGAATACAAGGCATGCATATTACTCCTCCTTTATGACAAGAATTTGTTGCTCCTCCAATGTATGTGTCTCATGTATTCTCACTTGGAGGGGGTGCATGGTGATACCAAGAGTTTGAGAGATTTGAAGAAGATTGTGAGAGGGAGAGATTTGGAGAGTAGCCAAATACTAATTTAAATTACTAAGTATGTATACCAAATGGAGTTTAACATGAGTGGTATTGGGAGGAAGTAAAACTTATCTTACTCAGCTTGCCTTGTATATCTCTCTACTGCTATATTTTGGTACTGCTTGTGAGCTCTTACAACTCGAGGGTTCTAGGGGGAGAAGTTCTCCCTAGATATGGTAGGGTGGAAAACTAGATGGTTCAAATGAGTTGGTTAAGGGATCGAAGATGGATCATATTCTCAGTGATTGGAGTTGAATATCTCTTCAGGAAAAATTTTTATTGTCCTAAAATTACAGTATAACGTTAGCATAAAATAGAAAGTAGAAATTTAAATTATTGTAAGAATCTCATTTTGGTTTAAGCTTATGTTGTTTGGAATCTTATTGGATAGTTGAAAATTAAGACTACTAGTGGTCTATATGAATGGATGTTTAGATATCACGATGTTATGGAATTATTATTGGTGTAATCTATTGTACTAACATTGGTATTATAGCATTTGAGAAAGGAAAGCCAAATATTGCTGAAGGTAATTGCAATAAAGAAATTCCAAAGGACGTGGGTAAGAGTTTCAAGAGTTTTGGTTTTGTTTCAAGTAATTAGAAGCATGTTTTAAAAAAGGGGTTTTAGGATATTTTGCAAAGTGTTTGACAAAATTTGTGACCTTAGGTTTGGTCACAAGTTTGCTAATTGATCTTTCTCGAGGGTAGTAACTCGTCACCTTGTCGGTGTTCCAGTTGAGTCTCAGTTGCAAGATTCTCTTTGATCCGTCAATGGGCTTATATTGCTTGCTCTCATCATTTCGAGATCTTGGGAGCTTGAACTTGAACCGTAGAGGCTCTTGATTTGTGTTGTTTATACACTCTAGGGAGCCCCTAATAGCATATTCTTAGGATATTTGGCTACGGTGTCATAAGATAATAAGCTTGTATTCCCTGGCTAGCTATATGGATTGAAGCATTACCAACGGCTAATGACCCATTAACAAACAAAGAAGTATGTTGAGTATTGGCTTAAATAGTATGAGCTTACTAAGGCATGTCTAAACACCCCCATGGAGTAGAATGGAGAGTTACTTAGATGATACTAGTTACTAGACTAATTAAGAAGTGAATCTCTTTATCAGTATGCCACGGAATTTAAGTTGTTATAATACCACTTAATAGTAAGGTCGTGTTAATATTTCATTTTGTTCCTATTTCTCCTGCACGTCCGTCTAGGCATTGATATCTGTGGTCCTGATTGTCCACACTTTCGTTCTCCTAGTCCTTATTTGGCAAAGTGTTTGACAAAATATGTGAGTGGGAAATGCTATAAAAGTTTTTAATCATTATGCATGAATAAGTGTAATTTGTAGCCTACTAGAACAGGAAATGGATGCATACCCGAAATAAAAATGCTAAAAAAAAAGATGGAAGACAAGAGTTTCAAAGAGAATCATTGAGGTAGTTTTCAATCATTATGTATTGCAATAGTTCAGGATGCTTGTCATGTGTTTGTATGAATGATGAAAATAATGCTTGATGAATCTCAAAGCCCTTCAATTCACTTACAGTGGATGAAATGATTTTGAAAGAAATTTAGAAAATACATAGGTAATTATAATTTAATTATAGGTTGTTATTTGTTTTTTCATAGCTATAGATTCAAGCTTACAGGCCATCTGTTTGAGAAAAATCGTAAATGAAATTCTTGGAGTCAACATATTTGCTAGTTTTTTAAAACACATTTAAGCCTGGTTTCGTACCGATTTAGAACAACATCAGGGGGTATCTGTGCCTTATGACCTTGTAACTCCCGATTTGATTGCGAAAAAACATGTTTCAAAACTTGGATCGTAAATCTAGATGATTTTACATATTGTTGTTGTTAGTTATATGCACCTATTTGTGCTCATTTTTCCGTTGCTCGAGGTTTTTGGCCCGCGGGCTTGCTTGCCAGTGACCTTTGAGTGGGTTCTAAGGATGTCTTGTTGACCATATGTAGGTTTTTGTCCCTTTATGTCGGTTTCCATTATTTCTAATGTAAAAGGGACAATACAATCTCCAATTTTTCTTTTATGGTTCTTTGGTTGAAATATGCTGTATTTCTATTTAGTTGTATTTAATTATTTTATCTTTTAAAATAAAATTGTAAATTTTTTAATCAAAAATACACTCTTGAAGTGTATACGCAAAATATAACTTCATTGTTTCGTTATATGCAAAATGTAACTTCACTGTTTCATTATAAATTGAATTACTAGTGTTATTGTCTCTGATTCTATTCTTTTGAGCTCTTAATATTCTTCCCTAACATAAACTTCCACAAACATTTTTTGAAAACTCCATTATACTTATCACTGCAGAAATTGTAAATCCAAATCCAATTAAGTCGTAAATCCAAAAACATTGTAAAAACATGGATCTCTTTATTTAGTCGTAATAAAGAGATCAACAGAGATCAACAGACAACAAATTTCTGTTATGTGTATGTTATGATATTGGGTTTCCTTAATCCACATGTTTCGGTCAGCCTTAAGAGTTTTCTTATTTGAAAAATACTAAGTTAAACTGTATTTGTAGTTGGGAATCAATGTTTAGGTATGAGTTAACTCTATGCTTTGGTTGATGTTGCTTGGGCGGAGAATAGACATAAGAGGGGTAATAATTACAAGTATAATAATGTCATTTATGAGGTGTAGAGAAGTGTATTTAAATTTGATGGGAGGGGTTGAGCGTGAAAGTTAATAGTGGGGTTACACTGTTTTAAAGAGTATCAAGATTTTTCAATCTGGCAAGGTAAAGGATTATTTGGATTTATTTAAAACTTTATTTTTATGCTCAAAAAATATTAAGAGAAAAAATCTAAGATCACCATGGTTTAATTGAATTAGAAGATTACGAAGGTTGGTGTTGTGACTAATATTTTGAAATTGAAATCTAAGATATAAGTTAGACATTTTTAGAGAAAGTAGATTTCATCTTCAACCATTTAAGTATCATAAGGATGGAAGTTTTTTCATAGCATAATGTTTTGGGATTATTCAATGCCCAATTTCACTACAGAACTCATGAGAATCCGTTATTATTTTAGAAATATTGGTTTTTGTTCTTTACACTAATTAAAACATAGAGATACTTCTAATCTTCTAGATTAGGATTGATCATCTCCTTATAATAATTTCATTTTCTCTTGTCCTCTAACTCTTTATTACACCATAATTTCTCCTTAACTTTAGATTTAAATATATTTTTAATATTATCCTTACTATGCAATATATCTCTTTCTTTATGCCCTAATGGTTTAGCCAAGATTGACGATCCTTATGCCATCCGTGCTTGAGTCGAAGGTGGTCTTGTTTGAAGCATTTTGTTTTCCATGTTATTTGACTTGATCTTACACATTACATACTTGGTCATAGTCACGATCTCAATGGGGAATGCCTTGTTTCTAAGAGAAGGATAAAATAGGTTGTATCATTGTTAATTTTGAAATTATAAGTTATAAAATTCTTTTGGATCTACTCTACCTTTTTCCATGATTTTCTAGAGTTACTATAGCCCTAAGCTTTTCATCCATATAAAATAATAGGAGTAAGAAGAGTCTCAAAGAGGAGGTTTTTATTATCCCATATCCAAAGGTCCACTAATTTACAATTGTTTTCAAGCCTATAATTAACTTTTCACCCTCCATTTATCCTTTTCTTGATGCTATAGTTTGAGATGAGCTTGTGATGAATATTGTTGCTAAGATATTTGTATGAGGGCACTTCCTCCAAGTTATTATTTTCATATATTAAAGTATCATAGATGATCATTTTTGGATTTAATTATAATAAATTACATTTTTTTAGTATTAATAATCATACCCATATTGGCGCAGAAATCGTTAAGATTCTCAGTTGATTTCCAAGATCATGGGGACTCCTTGCTATAAGAGCTTTATCATCATCTTTTTTTTTTTTGAATTGCATCCATATATTTCTATTGATAACAAAAAAAGATTAAATAGATAAAAACTTCATGTATATACTGAAAATTCTTGTTTCACTTCCAAGCTGACCAACACTAATTGATCAAAAAACTATTGAGTCAATCTTTGAGCCAAGGAATATATATGTGAAGTACTTCGATTGAAGAGCTTTATCACTTTATCCTCATCATAAAGAAGAAGAAAGATGACTATACCAACAATAAGTGGGTGGACACAACTTAATTCTTCCAAACAATTTTCTAACATGTCAATGTATATGCTTATAAAGGTTGGGGACAAGGGACAACCTTGCTTGACTCCTATATTATAGTTATTTTTTTCCGGACAACATTCATTGTTCCTAAACTTGGAAATAACCTTCTCATATAGCCTTATCGTAACAAAACTCAACTTGAAAAGAACTTTTATCTCTTCCAACTTAGGTTTGTGATGGCCACTATGTCAAAAGTTTTTCTAAAATCAATGAAACAAAAAATAAAATTGGCTTTATTATTATATCACTCCTTTGCTGCAATTATCCTAAGAGTAAAAAAGTGGTTTAGAGTTGAATTAGAACTCCTAGACCCAACCTAACCTTTCCCTCTTTTTCCATGCCTTTCTAGCCACATGCTAATCTTTTTTTCCAAAATCATTCCATGTAACTTGGCTAATCATAATTGTCCTATAATTAGCATGATTTTCTTTATCTCCACTTGGCTAAAAGATACATTGAGACTTTGTGTCCAAATCCTAGTGAAGCCTTGCTTGATTTCTAAATTGATGACCTTGTGTATATGAGGGATGAAGATATGCCCCCCACTTTTAAGATTTCAGCATGGTATCCTTCAATGTCCTCAACTTTCCTAGTTGTGTGCTGCTTAACCCTAAACTCTATGTATTCCATATAAAAATATTAAATCTTTATAAAAATGTTTGGAGTGGTGTCCATGGCATTAGAAGATTCATAAATAATTTTAAAGTAGGAATTCTAGTCCTTCAAGGGAATCATATATCTTCTTTAGTATTATGGTTAAAATTTGCCTTTAGAACTTTCTAGGATCAAGTTTAGATATGTCTAAAAGCTACTCTTTCTTTTTATTTGTGCAATACATTTTTTCTCTTTTAATTAGGGCTTTATACATAATTATCTTATTTGGTTTAATGAATTCATTAGAAGCATCCCTAATAGTCTTCCCATAGATTTTACGCTTACTATCACACCAATATTGGTAGTTTTATTTTCCTTTTTACATAATACCTTGATCAAGAACTCGATAGTGGAGTAGGAAGGGTAGTCATAAAATTATACTAGAGGTCTCCATTGTTGTCATTATAAGACATGAGATTTAATTCATTATATAATCCCTTTATGAAAAGATCAATTTTATTTTTTTTCCAAAAATAGGTGCCTTTGATTATAGAATTTTTCTTTAGGAGGGATATTGTGCATGACAAATTCTAGAGTTAGAGTTAAAGGTCTCTAATGAGAATCAGGTTCACGCTCATTTAAAATGTCAAAATTTATTATTTGGTTGTATACGAGAATATCCTATATCACACATTACATGACACCACTTCCCAACCCATGAATACAAGTCATCTAGTTGGAGTTTAGCCACTTCATTACACCACTGCAAATTATTAGACTTTGAGAACCACAAAGTTGGACTAGCTCAGTACTAAACAAATTCTCAGTTAAGTGTTTAGAGTTGATTATATATCTACTATCTAAAACGAGGTCTTAATCTAGCAATAAACGATTGTGGTTGGAATCATTGCTTAAAAGAATCGCTTGGTCAATTTTTTCCTATCATTAAAGTCTCACAACAACACGATATTACCTTAACTTCTTAGACTATAAATATTTTGTTTTAGGGTATTATAGGGAGAATTTCTATCTAGTTTGTTTTTATTATACAAATTAGAATTAATAGGTGTGAAATAATATATTACTATATACACCTTCTTAGCACTAATGTTTGAGATCTCTATCCAAATGTATTTACTGAGAGAGTATATCTTATGAAGCCAAATGTGAGGAGAGATGTTATTTTTTCTGTAACAAACTATGGCTTCAATACCTCTGCAGTAAAATTTCTTGTTCTGTGTTGGACACAATACAAATCCTTCTATGTTAATGGCCTTAGTTTATTCATGCTCCCATATTTCAACTAGAAAAATAATAGCAAATTCGCTTAGTATCTAACTTAGCAAAGGATATCTGCACCAAGTAAAGCCATAATAGTTCAAGAGGGGACCCAAAGTGTCCCAAATTCCTATTTAGTATTATCACTTTTGTCTTTGATCTAGGTGGATATTGGTGGCCACCCGCCTATTCCACCTAGACCCTCTAGTCAGTTTCATTTGTTTCCTTGTTTATTTCAGCATTTACTATTTTGAGTCATTTTTTTTGGGGCCTGAACTTTTAGAGTAGTTTTGAACCCCTAAACAACGTTTTTTTAGGTCCATTGCAGGCTCATAACCATAGGAATCGACCTATGGAAAAACATGTATTACTCATAGATACTTTTCCAACAAGGTATCATACATGCCAAACAGAGATAATATGACCAAGTTACGACCTCGGGAAGTTGGTTGCCAAACTAACCCCAACGGGGCCCACAAAATCTTTGGTTACATCTCCTAGGGTTAGGGTTCTGGTTGTTTACGGTTTTCTCATGTTTTTTAATAATAAATAGGCCCTTGAGCCTCATCGTAACACAGTTAAGTTGGCATGTAGCCGCCACATCTCTTCTCAAAGATAAGCTACCATCACCCAAGCTATCTTATTTCCATTATGTTTGTAATCATAGTTCAATATTTTTCTATTAATGAGATGAAGTGTTTTCCTGTTGCATCTTTGTATTTATGACTATGTCTGTAATTTGTTGCATTCATGTTTAACTTCATATCAGTGGTATCAGTGCAGTCTACTATTTCTCTATTTTTCTTTGCATGTCCCCAATGAGGTTAGGATATAAGGAGTTAGGGATCAATTTGGTTGAACCATTGCAAGATCAACCTTGCAAACCCTGACAAGCTCCCATGGCAGAAGAAAAGAAATAAGAGGGGGCAGGAGATCCTTTCAAAATGTTTCTTGAAGAAGCCCTCGAGTGATAGAGGAACGTGATGATGGATAAGTTTGCCCAGATCCTTCGACGTCTATGCACAGGCGATGCATATTCATCTAGCAGCCACTCTAGAAGTGCCACTCCTTTTAAGTTACAAGTTAACTTTGATATTCCCATGTTTGAGGGCCTGATAGATGCAGACACCATAGCTAAATGGTTAAATCTGTTGAAAGGATATTTTTTAGTTCATGACTTTTCTAATCAAGAAAATATTAATTTTGCACTTCTCAAAGTCACCCCACACGTCAAGGACTAGTGGGAACCATACTATGAACAAAAGGATGAGAGTGAACCCTCGTTGTGTTCAGTCACACCCACTTGGGATTCTTTTCGAGGTGCCATTAAGGGACAATATTACCCTATCGGGATCTATGAAGATAAATACATAAAGTGGATCATGCTACAACAAGGAAGGGACCAAGATGTGCAAAAGTTCGCAAATATTTTCCATACCCTTCACACGAAGTTGGATATCAAGGATTCTGAGCAGAATCTGGTACTCAAGTACCATGGCTATCTACATAAGTACATCCAGGATGGAGTTCCTAGACATTTCCTTGCTTGACACGACGTACCGATATGTTGTCAAGATTGAGCAGAAGTTTAAACAGAAGAAGAGGGACTTTGGATATGCGAATCTAAAGCAAGGAAAAGGTGCCCCCAAACCACAAAGTAAAAGATAAAGCCAAAGTGGGGCTACCCAGGACAACCCATTGAAGCTGCAAGCAAAGAAAAGCACCACAAATACAAAGAAGGACACAAGAAAATGGTGTGAGTTCCATAAGAGCTCCACTCAGAAAACAAATGAATGTTGGGCCAAGCAGTCACTAGTGGTCAAGCTGAAGGCCTCCAAATCATGCACATGTTCCAACTCTAAATTAGAACTCGATAAGGGGAATGACAAAGGAAATAATATCATCGATGCAGAGTCTAGTGTCATCATGGCCACCACCAAGATCCATAAGATTGAGCCTAAGGATCCAAAGGAGGGGGAACACCTCTTCCACTTATAGATGTGGGTGAAGGGTTCCCCACTGTAGTTCATTTTCGACAATAGGATCCAAAAGAACCTCATTTCAGGAGAGGTCATGAAGCAACCGGGCCTAAAGACTACAACACATCCACAGTGATACACCAATGGGTGGATTCACCAAGGACAAGATCTCTGCGTTAGCCAGCGCTATCGCCTTCCATACAACATCAAGCCCTTCATGGATGAGGTACTGTGTGATGTTGCTCCTCTTGAAGTTTGTGATGTATTGTTAGGAAAACCATACTTGTGGAAGTCACATGTTGTATATGAGTCTAGACCTCGCTATGTGATTATTACTTTGGCTAATAAGTTGTACATGATACCAGAGGTAGTCTCGCCTATTGTAATCTCTTTGATCACTGCAAATAAATGCAGTAAGATCATTTCCTAGACCACAAAATTTGTTTTCCTTATGTTTCACCCTCAGGGAAAGAAGAAGGTTGTGGCCACAACTTCCAGGTAGGGATCCCCTACACATCAACAACAGATGGATAAGGTCATGGAGGAGTACAAAAATATTTTCACATCACCTACAGGGGTACCTCTACACTGTCAGATCAAGCACTCCATTGATCTGACCCAGGTGCGTCGCTGCCCAATGGACCGATCTATAGACTCTATGTTTTGTGGAACAATGAAATCAAGAGGAAGATTCAAGAATTATTGCAGAAAGGGCACATCAGGCCAAGTTCAGGACTCTGTGGAAGCCCAATTGTATTGGTACAAAAGAAGGATGGGACCTGGAGACTCTGTATTGACTATTGGGCGCTGAACAAGATCACATTCTAAAATAGGTACCTAATCCCACAGATTGATGACCTTCTGGACTAGCTCAAGGGGTTCAAATATTTTAGCAAGATTGACTTGAAGTCATGTTATCACCAGGTGCCTATCAAATCCTCCGATGTGTGGAAGACTACCTTCAAATCCAAGGAGGGTCTTTTCGAATGGTTGGTCATGCCATTCGGATTGATGAATGCCCCTGGAACCTTCATGAGACTGATGGACAACATCTTATGACCCTTCACCAATGCATTCATGGTGGTGTATTTAGATGACATCTTGATATTCATCTAGAGTTGGGAAGAGAACCTCCACCATATTCGACAAGTCCTTCAAACCCTGTGACAACACAAGTTGTGTGCTAACTTGGAGAAATGCACTTTTGGTCTGACCTAGGTTCAATATCTGGGGTATATCATTGATGAGCATGGTGTACATTTGGACCCAACCAAGATACAAGTCATTCGGGATTGGCTAGCCCTAACCACTCTAATAGAGCTCCGCAGCTTTTTGGGTCTTGCCAATTTCTACCACAGGTTTGTGTTGGGGTTCTTACATATCACTTGGCCTTTAAGTCAAGTCACCAAGGGTTGAATCATTACCTCTGCTCTGCACCATGATCACATTACTATACCTACAACAACCATTTGAGATTGAGATAAGCGCCTCTGACTATGATTTTGGTGCGGTTCTTACTCACCATGGGTATCCAGTGGCTTACCACAGTGAGACACTTTCAGAAACAGTCCGAAAGTATCCCACTTATGAGAAAGAAATGTATTCCATTGTGCAAACATGTTGTCAATGGAAGAATTACATTATAAGGAAGGAAATGATAATCCACATAGACCACCGACTCTTGTAGTTCATACAGACATAGGTTAATTGCAGAACGATCACCATCAGAAATGGTCCACTTACCTGCAAAAGTTTTGTTTGAACATTAAGTATAAGAAGAGAAGCACCAATAATGTCGTTGATTTCCTTAATCAACCACCGGTCATGACGCTAATCACTGTGCTTGACTCCTGTGGACATGAGACTTTAGGGTGGCCGCATCTTTATAAGAGCGATCCATAATTCGACATCACATACTAGACACTCCTGGAAGGGAAGCAAGTTCCAAATTTTCACCTTCAGGATGCACTGTTATGCGACCTGGGACACATCTATGTTCCTTCAAGTGAGCATGCCAATATGATTTGGGAGGCCCACTACAGTCGGGTCGTTGGACATTTCGGAGTAGAGAAAATAGTGGCGGTATTGTAGAAGTATTTTTATTGGCCAAAACATCGTCAGGATGTTGGGAAGTACATTAGATCATGCACCTCCTATGTCATTTCCAAACCAACCATCAAGAAGCAAGGCTTGTATACTCCTCTACCTACTCCTGGTCGGCCTTGGGAATTTGTCTCCATGGATTACATGTCGGGCCTTCCTTCTACTAAGCGCGACAATGATTTTGTTTTCATGGTCATCGACAAATTCTCTAAGATGGCCATCATGGCGGCCTGGAAGAAGAGTATCACAATAGAGGCCACTGCTAAGCTCTTCTTTGAGCGAATGTGGGTACACTTTGGGATCCCACAATCCATTGTATCTGATCAGGATAGCAAATTCCCGTGTGCATTTTGGTCCAGTCTCTAGTCGATGATGGATACAAAACTTACTAATTCCATGATGTTCCATCCCCAAACTGATGGCTAAATAGAGGTTGTCAACGGGATGATCATACACATTCTGTGCATGTACAACTCGAAGCATCCATGCACGTGGGATGAAAGTCTCCCTTATGTCCAGAACAGCGACAACAAATCTCTCCACAACTCAACAAGTCACAACCCCTTTCAAGTAGGGCTAGGATTTCATCCATTATGTCCCATTGATGTGGCCATACCATTTGCAGCCACTCAGGCAGATTCGTCTCACGTCCAATCTGAAGCCGAAAGGGATAATAGATTCATTAAGTTCATTCAACACATCTGCCAATAGGTCCATGATATATTGGATAGAGCCAATGCTAAGTACAAGCAGCGCCATGATCAACATCAAGTGCCGCATGAGTTCTAGGTGGGCGATAAATTTTGGCTATATTTGCAGAAGGAGCACCTCACTGGAACCCATCGCAAGCTTTGCCTACTCCAATATGGACCATACAACATCACCAAAGGCTCTTGGTGGAAATATCTTCGTTCTCAGCATCCCACCGTTCCTTGGTCTGCACTTAGTGTACAATGTACACTACCTTCGACCATACTTTCCACCATTGTTGGACACATTTGACATTGTAGAACAACTCACACCAACAGAGCTCAACCCGGACTGCATGGAACAATCCACAACTAATTAGATCATGGAAACACAGATTAAGCACACTTTCCAATAGAGGATACAATTATATTGAGTTGTCAAAGCAGGCCAACTCCTTCACTAGGGCAAGTGGTTCACCAAGGACCAGATTCAACAGAAATTTCCTCACTTCATGGAGGCTCCGCATGCAATGGGGACCATTGCTTCCTAAGGGGGGAGGAATGATCTAGGTGGATATTGGTGGCCACCCACCTATTCCACATAGACCCTCTAGTCAGTTTCATATGTTTCCTTGTTTATTTCATCATTTATTATTTTTAGTAGTTTTTCGGGTCCTGAACTTTTGGAGTAGTTTTGACCCCATAAATGACATTTTTTTTAGGTTTGTTACAGGCCCTACCACAAAAATCGTGGTGCTCAGAGATACCTTTCCAAAAAGGTATCATACGTGCAAAACAAAGATAATATGACCAAGTTATGACCTTGGGAAGTTGATTGCCCAACTAACCCCAACAGGGCCCACAAAGTTTGGGTTACATCTCCTGGGGTTAGGGTTTTGGTTGTTTATGGTTTTCTCATGTTTTTTGATAATACAAAGGCCATTGAGCTTCATTGTAACACAGTTCAGTTGGCATGTAGCTACCATCAACCGAGCTATCTTATTTCCATTCTGTTCGTAAGCATAGTTCAATATTTTTCTATTAATGAAATGAAGTGTTTTTTCTGTTGCATCTCTGTATTTATGATTATATATGTAATTTGTTGCATTCCTGTTTAAGTTCGGACCAGTCTCTAATCTTGATAATATATTTTCAAGTTTTAGTTATTGCTCATTTTTATTCCTTCATTCCTGACATCTTTTCCCTTTTGAACTTCCTTCCTCAATTCAACTTGGTCCTTTGGAATGAGGTGTTTATTCATATATATTAATAATTTAAGCTTGAAAATTTATTGAGTATGTCATATTTATGATCATTAGAGCTCACATTGACACAAATCAACCCATTTTTATGTTCAATTATATTTCCCAACCTCTTTGCGTCTATCAAGTAGTATATGTCAATTTGTGACTTAATTTTTTGTTCTTCTTTTACTATTGCTAGCATATCCTCATGTTTTTGCTCTTTCATACCAAATATTATGAATTCAAAGCTCTTTTGTTATGCTCATGATCCAACTCAATTAGACTACTCATTTTTTAATTTTTTTTGGGTTTGATATCCAATTTATTTTCCAAACCAATTAGGGCCAAATTGGTAGTTAGTGTTTCTTCTAGCTCTTTAATCTTATCTCATAAATTATATTTTCCTTCAACCTCTCCTTCTTGGGTTGAATGTTTCTATTTTCCATTTTTTTATAATTCAACCTCCATTTTTTACAATTAAGTTTCAACCTCTAATGTTCTATTTATATATGTTTGAATTTTGCTTTTGAAAAAAATAAATTTGTTAGAATTACCTCTATACATATATATCAAAAATATTAATTTAAGTATTTGATGTTTGCATATATAGAAAAAGGATTAATAATTCTAATGTAGGTATTACATATATAAATATAAATATAATATCTTTCTTACTTGGAACATTGCCTTGTGAGGTAATTGAATTCCCTATGCCATTGAATTTTATTCAATATAGATGATTGTGAGAGTAACTTGAGATATTATTTTGGTTATGGAAACAACACAATGATGTTTCTTTCAATTATGTTATCTCTTTCCAAGTCATGGTATGATAACACTCTAATTGTTATTATCATGTGTTTGCATATTGTTATGTAGGTTTAGAAGGGTATTGGGGTGGCTTCCCTATATTATAAATAGAGAGCAATGTGGCCCTTCTTGGCTCAAATACATGGGATCATATAGGGAGGATAGAAGGTCCACCCACTAAGTTGGAAGACATATTTGAGAGTGTGGAGAAGAATTGGTTGCTAGTGCCAAGACAACAAGAAAATAACTTTCCAACTTTAGCCTTAGCCATTGCTGAGGGGCCCAAGCCTACAAAGTTTGCAAGGGATGGTCAAGATTTTGTCCAACCTATTGATGTTGATCCTTGAGTTGGGTAGGGGTTAACACTTGAATCGTTATGACCAAGTTCCTCCAATGAATCACATGATTGCTTCTTTTTCTACTTGAGCACATTTACCTACATGTTATTTTAATGCTCAATGATTTTCATGTCAATTTCGTTTTGTTTGTTTTGGATTAAGGAAATCCTCTTGACATTTTTACTTACAGTTTGTTTCAGTGACAATAACAAATGGAGTTGTTCTTTTAGATTTTATTTATATAGGTTGCACATGTGACCTACCTTTTTGTGTTAAGGCTTGTACAATTTGTTTATATTAATAATCAAAATAAACCTTAATTTGAAAAAAAAAATGCATGATAAATTACAATGTATATGATGAAGTAGGTGCAAACCTTTTCTCTTCCAAGCTTTCTCCTTGCTAGGGTTTCTAGTTCTTCCTTGAAATGTCTTCTCCATCTTTGCACATGAAAGTGAGCAATTTAGAAGAATATGGCATGATGATTACTCCAATTAAGAAGAATTTACAAAACATATCTGTATAATGGATTGAAGGTGTCAAATTAGTGAAGGAGAAGATTTTTTTAGTGGATTAAGCCTCTCTAGGAATTTTGGTGAATAAATGATCCATCTTCTAGAAAATCTTAAAATATTTATTCTGGGGGGTAGGACCACTTGATCAATTTTCATTGTGTTAAGGGTTGCACAATTTCTAAGAACAAGTTTGACTTTTTCAATATGCATGCAAGGTTGTTCCAATTTCTACATAATTGTGTGACTTCAAAAATAAACATTACACTAATCAACTTAAACAAGGAAAACCCAGTTTATCCAATGTTCAGAACATATTTCTAGCTTTTATATAGTATGTAAACCAAACGTAAATGCATTATGACATCAACATTAATTTGTTACATGGAGACAAAATGTAAATGTTAATAACATGATGTTGTAGAATTTCCCATTGTAGATCACCTGATAATGCAATATACTAAAGCAAAATACTTGATCTACTTCTACAAACAAACCTGTGGAAGCTTAATCAATTTTGAGCAAGATCAAATAAAACACATATAACAGAGAATGAGAAAGAAATCACACATGTACACAGAAGAATACTATGGGGAAAGCCTAATCTAAAAACCTCGATCTCTGTATTATCATACAAGTGGAAATATGTCCAGAATACACAAAGCTTTAGCTCACAAGCTATCTAGCTCTCAGTACAATCCCTCAATCCTGCTCATAGACTGAATAGACACAACATATGCCTTCCTCCAATCCTCCAAGCCTCCTATTTCCTTATGCAGTTTCTCCTGGGGTCCAATGTTGCGACCTGTTTGTATTCCCACATCACACACTCATCAAAACTCAGAAATAACTGTGCAATCCTCAAGGAATGAATTCCTTCTGCATGCAAGAGATATCCTCAATAGAATATTCCTGCAACTAATAGTACATTGTCCCATCATCTGATCTCAATTGGGTCTCTGAGTGAACATACATGCATGAGTTATTTATGAGAGAATATTTAGTTATTTGAAGTGTAGTAGTTACATGCATGCATGCATTAAATAATTGAACTCACAATCAGTTCCAAAAATTGTTGGAACTAATCTAACTAGACTTAACTCAATTAACTCAGCTAACTAATTACAACTCAACGCACAACTCATCCTAATCTCCTTAATAAAGGGATAACTTCCTTAATCAAAGGGGAAACTGTTGCATGTCTTCACATGGACTTCATGTTTGATTTTCTACAACTAATTAACTCAAGATGAATTAATTAATTATTTTACAAACAACTGCTAAGATCAAATTCGAATTTTAATTCTCAATTTTAGTTTAAGGACTAACTAAAATTGGAATGTATTCCGAAATGCTATTTATAGTAGTGTTCTTTTTACCACTTCTATTTTTAGCATTTCTTGTTGCTATTTTCAACACTCCCTCTCAACAAGAAAGAAATTATCAGTCACCCCAATCTTGTCTCTGTGGAACTCGAACTTGCATTTTTACAATGCCTTAGTCAAAATATTTGCATCCTGTTCCTCGATTGAAACATATAGCAACAACATGATCCTCTTCACCACAAAGTCTTGAAGATGATGATACCAGATATCTATGTGCTTGGACCTATCATGAAATACTGGATTCTCAGAGAGTTTGGTACAACTCTGATTATCACAATAGATCACAGTTGGATCCATCCTATGACCAAACAATCCAACTAGAATCTTCTGCATCCAAATGGCCTCACATGCTGCCTGACTGGCAGCCATGTATTCAGCCTCTACTGAACTAAGTGCAACTGACCTCTTTTTTTTGTTGTACCAAGAAACTGCAACTGAACCAAGGTTGAAGATTCCTCCTGAAAGCTCTTCTGGTCTGATGGAGTCCCTGCCCAATCTGCATCTGTGAAGCCTTAAAGCTTCACTCCCTGTGTCTGTCTGTACCACAATCCATACTAAGATGTGCCTCTGAGGTATCTCAACACATGCTTCGTTTCCTTCCAAAAAATCTTGGTAGGATGAACCATAGCTTGACTTAGGTGGTTCACCGCAAAGCACAAATATGGTTGTGTGTTCACTAGATACATCAATGAACCCACAAGCTGCCAATAAACAGTAGTAGCTACTCCCTCACCTAAAGTAGCATCCTCCTTCCTCCAGTTACTAGCTAGAGGAGTCTGCATGGGCTTTCACTTATCCATGTGGAATTGCCTGAGTATCTCATTGGCATACTTTCCTTGAGACACAAACACTTCCCCATCCTTCTGCCACAATTCCATGCCTGGAAAGTAGTGCATAAGGCCCATGTCTTTCATCTCGAACTCTCTTGAAAGGTCCTCCTTACAAGACTTGATCAACTAATCATCACCTGTCAAAATCAGATCATCCACATAAAGAACAATGATCAATGGTTTACCTTCTACCATGATGTGGTAAATGTTTGCATTTGCTTCACTCTTGGTGAAGTCTAACCTGGTGAAATAACTATCAATCCTGGTGTACCAAGCATGAGTGCTTGCTTCAGCCCATACAAAGCCCTCTTGAGTCAACACACATGCGACTCACGATCAAATGTCTCAAAACCTTTCGGCTGCTCAATGTACACCTCTTCCTCAATCTTCCCATTGAGGAACACAATCTTCACATCCATCTGATGGATCTTCCAGCCCATCTGAGCTGATAGTGCCAACATCGATCTGATAGATGAGTACCTTGCTATAGGAGAAAAAGTCTCATCATAGTCAATCCCCTCAACCTGTGAAACCCACAGGAAACAAACTTTGCCTTATATTTCTCAACACTGCCATTAGCTGCCTGCTTTACCTTGTAAAGCCATCAGGAACTCACCACTGATTTATCCTGAGGTCTTGGGAAAACATCGAAAACACAGTTCCGAATGATGGAGTCGTACTCCTCCACCATAACATCAACCCAGATTGGTTACTGCACTGCTTCCTCGAATGAAGAAGGCTCGGACTCTACACACTCCTCAACTAGGGCCATGTAACCAGTGTACCGCTCAAGTGACCTCCTCTATCTGCGTTGAGAAGATGGTTGTCCCACATTCTCTCACGCATCTAGCATCAACCTGTCAGCTTCCCTTGAGAATTTCTTCCCATCTCTGGAAGACTCAACATGAGTGGATGTCTCCACTCCCGGATCCTCTACATGCGGCTGCTCTGCATCAGTCTGAGGCTTCTCCTCCTTAGGAACTGAAAGTTCCTCCTTTGCATGCAAATTGAGCTCCCAATCAAGTGATACTCGCATGGCTTTCTGCTCGTCGAACTTCAGATCTTTGCGTACCACTGTCCTCTAACTAGTATGCAAGAACACCCGATAGGTGTGGGGTGTCTTAGTGTACCCCACAAGTATCCCCAAATCAATTGTTGGATCTAGCTTCTTCCAGGTATCTTTGGTCACATGGCAATAAACCAATGATCCAAAGATCCTGAAGTGACTCACATCTGGTCTCTTCCAGAAAAAGACTTTCATTGGTGTCTTCATTCCCAATATACGATGCAGGCTTCTGTTCTACAAGTATATGGTTGTATTTCATGCCTCCGCCCACAAATGAAGTGGTAGGCTTTGGTCATGCAACATCGCTCGAGTTGCTCCCACAATCGATCTGTTCTTCCTTTCAGCCACCCCATTCTACTGTGGGTTATGGGGTGCCATCAACTCTCGTTTAATTCCTTCTGCTGCGCAAAAGTCCTTAAACTTTTGGGAGACATACTCTCCACCATTGTTGCTACGCAAGGCCCTTATTTTCTTTCCATATTCTTTCTCTACCAAGGCTTTAAACTCACAAAACCTTGAGAAGGTCTGATCCTTCTTCTATATAAAGTAGATCCAACATCTACGAGAAAAATCATTAATAAAAATAACATAGTAACTTTGATTAGTAGTGGAGGCTATAGAGAATGGTCCACACACATCTGTGTGAACTCGCTCCAGGATTGCTCCAGCGCTACTGTCTCAATCCTGAAAGGAAGACTTCGCATACTTACACAAGGTACAACCTTTGCATGTATTTGTCTGCTCCATTTTTCCCTTAGGAAGTCCAGTAGAAATCTGCTGCATGATCTTCAAGGCCCCATGGTGCAAGTGGCTCAATCTTCTATGCCATAGCTCACCAACATCTTGGCTCTGCACCAACTCTGCTTTGGAACTCAATGCAGCATAGTCGTCTAACTCCATCTTGTAGAGATTCTTAGCTCGAATCCCAATCCTCTTGGTCTGTCCAGTGCCGATATGCCTCAGGAATACCATTCCTTTACTAAAGACTACATCATAGCCTTTGTCTTCTGGCATAGCGATAGACACAAGATTCTTCTTCAGACCCGGTACATACTTTACATTAGTCAAGGTGAGAGGAGCTCCATGCTCCCTTTGAAACACAACCGTACCTTCATCTGAAACATGGTACTTTCCATCATCGCCCATCTCGATCCGCATCTAGAGATCCTTCTCCTCCAAGGTACTGAAAAGATTCTTGTCGTCGGTCATGTGGAATGAAGCTCCACTGTCTAGGTACCAAACACATCCCACCATGGATGAAACCATGCATGCGATGAGGGAGAAATTCAATTCGAACTATGAGGCTAGGGCCTCACAATCTAATGCCTTTGAGGATCCCTTCTTAGATTTCTTCTGTGGACAATTCGTAGAATAATGGCCCACCTCATGACAATGAAAGAATCTCACTTTCAATTTGTCAATCTTCTTCCCACCATGGGAAGAACTGCATTTGGAATGGGATGCCTACCCTTTCCCTTTCCTCACCTTATTTGCTATGGCTAGATTTTCTTCATCATCTTGCTTTGATGAAGATCCATCTCTAGTGCTTCTCCTTATCTCCTCCTGTATCAGATCTGACCAAAGTCATTCCCAATACGGAAGTTTCTCTCTTCCATTTACCGAGTCTTGGTAGCTATGCCAGCTCTTAGGAAGACCGAGGAGAGCAAGAATCACCATGTCATCATCAGCTGTCATGATCCCTACACTTCCAAGCTCATCCCTGCAGGTGGTGAGCTTGTTCAGATATGTAGAGATCGTGTCGCCCTTTTCACACTTGATTTTCTGAGGCTTGTCTTTCAGTGCTAGCTTCCTTTGATCACTGTTGTTTTGATATAGATCTTTCAATGTTTTCCACATTGAAAATGGTGTCTTCTTCCCATGGAGACTCAAGACTATGTGGTCTCGAACTCCCTCCAGAAGGATTCTCCTCGCTCTAGCCACACATTTCTTCCATTTTGCCAATTCTTGGGCATTAGCAACTGCTGGCTTGGGGACTTCTTGATCAATGAAGTCCTTTAGACCGTTGTCCTCTAATACCACTTCCATGCGATCCTTCCAGGCTATATAATTCGAGCTGCCATCAAGGGCATACTTGAGTCTCAAACCATTGAACGCCATTGGTGAAATTTGAGATGTGATAAGAATTTGAATTCTATAATCAGGAACTTCAAACTTCAAACTTCTCCCTTATTTGTTTACTTTTCTTTGCTTTGATCACCTTTGCTCCGATACTATGTAGAATTTCCCACTGTAGATCACCTGATAATGCAATATACTAAAGCAAAATACTTGATCTACTTCTACAAACAAACTTGCGGAAGCTTAATTGATTTTGAGCAAGATCAAATAGAACACATATAACAGAGAATGAGAAAGCAATCACACATGAACACATAAGAATACTCTAGGGAAATCCTCAGCTAAAAACCCCGATCTTTGTATTATCATACAAGTGGAAATATGTCCAGAATACACAAAGCTTTAGCTCACAAGCTATCTAGCTCTTAGTACAATCCCTCAATCCTACTCATAGATTGAATAGACACAACACATGCCTTCCTCCAATCCTCCAAGCCTCCTATTTCCTTATGCAGTTTCTCTTGGGGTCCAACGCTGCCACCTGTTTGTATTCCCACATCACACACTCATCAAAACTCAGAAATAACTACGCAATCCTCAAGGAATGAATTCCTTCTCCATGCAAGAGATATCCTCAATGGAATATTCCTGCAACTAATAGTACATTGTCCCATCATCTGATCTCAACTGGGTCTCTGACTGAACTGACATGCATGAGCTATTTCAGAGAGAATATTCAGTTATCTGAAGTGCAGTAGTTACATGCATGCATGCATTAACTAACTAAACTCACAATCAGTTCCACAAATTGTTGGAACTAATCTAACTGGACTTAACTCAGTTAACTGAGCTAACTAATTACAACTCATCCTGATCTCCTTAATCAAGGGATAACTTCCTCAATCAAAGGGGAAACTGATGCATGTCTTCACATAGACTTCATGTTTGATTTTCTACAACTAATTAACTCAAGATGAATTAATTAATTATTTTACAAACACTGCTAAGATCAAATTCAAATTTTAATTCTCAATTTTAGTTTAGGGACTAACTAAAATTGGAATGTGTCTCGAAATGCTATTTATAGTAGTGCTATTTTTAGGACTTCTATTTTTGGCATTTCTTATTGCTATTTTCAACAGATGTGACATGAAATACAAATTGATGTGTCTCACCTTGAGCTTTAGAGTGCACAACATCTTTTTAGGTGTAAAAATCTAGAGAGAGAGAAATTTAATATGAGGTGTGTTTACATATACATTTTATTTAATTAGAATTAACTTGCAAGCATAATTTGACCCATGCCATGAAGAACAATTGGCAATAGGGTGCTCTCTTAAGGCACTCCTTGTGTGAAGGTCACCGCTTTAAAACTCAATGAGTACAAAATATCCAACCATGTTAAAGGTTGGTGTGGCTTGGGTTATATACGATCCTCAAGTGATTTGACAACTTAAAATCCCATGGATCATGATTTTTTAGTTAAAAACTAGTCCCACAATTTACTAACAAACTAAAAAGAATTATAAACTCAATTTAATATTTACTAAATATTCAAGCTTTTTTCATGACTTTGAATGTTACATGTCAAACAAAAATTTTCTTTAATAGTTATATTTATACTTAAAAATCATATAGTCTTTAAAAATGATAAAAAAATTATTTATATATCAAAATATATATTTGTAAATACAAATATAAAGATTCTCATATATCAAATTTAATATATTGCTAAAGACTTTCCAATTATATTATTATCATCATATTTATGAATAAATATAAAAATTCTTGTATAGCTAAACTTAGACTTTCCAATTATATTATTATTATTATCATATTTGTGAATATACATATAAGAAAACGTTCAACTCCTCATATTTGTGAATATACACATAGGAAAACTTTAAACTCCTCATATTTATGAATAAATATAAAAATTCTTGTATAGCTAAACTTAGACTTTCCAATTATATTATTATTATTATCATATTTGTGAATATACATATAAGAAAACGTTCAACTCCTCATATTTGTGAATATACACATAGGAAAACTTTAAACTCCTCATATTTATGAATATACATCCAGGAAAGCTTTAAGCTTTAAATTAATAACTCGAACTAACTTTTTAATCATTTTTCCTGGCCAGGGCTAGAATTGTCTTCAATAAAAAAATCTGCTTAAAGGGCAATGCAAAGGGCATAATAGAGTCCTTAATATTTATAACTTAATAAATAAATTTTATAATTTTAAAATCTCAAATTCTCTAATAAAAAAAAATATTTTAATAATATTTTTAAAATACAAATAACTGTCCACACATCTCCTCCCACATATATTAAAAGATAAACAATCAAATACACAATCATTTTACAAACCATTTTTATAGGACAAAAGCCAATCGTTATTATATTTAAGACAATCTGCCATCATAAGTAACGAGGTAAAAAAGGTAGATGGTGTGGGGAAACATTCTCATGCAGCATGCCATAAAGGTCTATATAACCTTTCATATGACCTTGATTCTAGTGTCCATATGTACAAAATATTCTATCAAAGTAGTCAAAGACAAATAAAACACCCTAACTTATAATATTTTAAATGCATTTGGACATAGTATCCTTTCTCCATATCTAAATCATTATGAATATATTGTTAATATATATATTTTAATATTTTAAATACTAGTTATTATTTTTAAACCTACTGGGTATCAAATGAACTTTTTAGCTTAATTAGTGGGTCAAATGATCATAATGTTGAGGTACAATTAATAACTTCAAAGTTTATATGGATGTAATTATGGTGGTTTTAGAGTTTTAATTATAATATTAATTTTCATATAAACTATTAAATTTATATGGATTTAATATTTTATATATATTTGAAAATATAAAATATATTTTGTATTGTTGTAATAAAAGTTATAAGTTTTTTTAATTTTTTTTTTAATTTTTAATTTTTTTATTTTGATGAATTAATACATATTAAAAAAGAGAAGGGAAGGGTAGGTGGCATCTCACATATATCACAAGTATTAGATGAGGGAGATATGGATGTCACTCTCTCTTATTAGAAGAGATAGGATGTTAGTTGCATTAATTATGATTATGAATTCTACTATTGGTGATTACTCTCATGTGTTTGTATTGATTTTAAGAAGTTTTCCCAAATAATTATATGTTGGTTAATTATTGTGACCAATACAGTAAGAGATGGCATGGCTTAATGGTTCACTACTTTGGTGATATTTTCTAACCCATGCTTTGGTTGAATGGTATTTGGTAAATTTTTTATTTTGGTCTTTGGAGGAAATTCACCAACATTTGTGTTTCAACAGGCTTTTTTTTGGGGAAAGGACCAAGCCTCTTACCATCTAATCGTTTCAGTTATGTTCCTTGTTTGTTTGGTTTCTCCTTAAGAGTCTGGTCTTAGGTAAATTCTATTTGCATCACCCACTTATTATGTCACATTGCACTCAATTTTGGCTTATCAGTCTAGAAACAACATCTCCTTCCTTTGGCTTGGAGGTCTCCCTATGTTCGTAGCATACAACAAAGCTCCATGCAACTTTAGTTTCAAGTATATCATGTTTTCCTTTGGGCTACCCTTCAATTGATGTCTTGTTGTTTGGTATCCTTTATAGAAGTTTTAGGGAATCCTTTGTGTTATCCCTTCTTTGGTTTGATTATGGGGATGTCATTTTCAGGGTGGTTGTTGGCTTTGGCTCCCAGGTGGATTTTGGGTTTTCTCTATTTGAGGTGGTTGTCACACCCTACTCTTGGGTTGTTTGTTAATAAGGGTTGGCTGATTGAGGCTAAAGTCAACTCATATTTTGTGAAGATTCCTAGGCAACATCCTCAATCACCTAGAGGTCTTGGTCACAAAGGTGTGCATGGAGGGTCAAGAGCCAGGGTTGAATCCAAATCCTCTTCCTAGCTCTATCACATATAGATTCCACCCAATAATCAATAGGAAAATTAGAGAACTTGAGGAAGAGATTGTTAATGAGTAAGATTGTCACTCAAACACCAATGTATTTGCCATTGTTGTTGACTGGGTACTAAATACTAGGGACATGAGGGGTAGACATAATTAGTACCTTCATACAATCAACCTATACTGGAAATTAAAATCGCTTCTAGGTACATTCCTCCTTGACAGGTATGATGCAATTCAATAATGAGAAATGGAAAAGTGCTTGGAAAGGATTACGACCGACATTCTACATGGCAAGGGGTCAACCCCTCTCGACAATCCTATGAATCCTTAACCGATTGAGGTTCCCATCTCCTCTTATGTTTCCAAATGTTTAGTATATTTCTATTTATGACTATTGTTATTGTGGTTCTAAAGGTCAATTTTTGTGGTCTAGATATATGTTCATAGCTAATTATATCTATAGAGTCTCCCACTGATATGCCTTGGTCTTATTATAGTTTTGAGGACATATATTATCTCCTTGAAAATGTTAACACATTACTATTTTTTTGAACAAATGTCTTACTATTTTTTTTGGGCCATGTTTCTCTAATGAAAAGTTAAGGCAAACCATGATTAATTTGTATTATAACTCTTTATAATTAATGTAAGTCTCTCCCTTACTAAAATAAAAAGTATTAAAAATATATGTTATTGGAACCCAATTTTTTTTTGTATTAGAACTTTGATTATTTGGTGAATGTTGTAATAGAAATTAATTTCTTTGACTTATTTGAAGTAAAAAACCATTACTATATACTAATATTAAAAATATTAGGCAGAAAATTCGTTACACATTGATTAACTAGCAAATGTTGAAAGATTGTTGAAAATGCAAAGTCACATTGCATCGTGATATTAAAAATATTGTGAGAACAATTCTTAAAATGTTCGTGAAACTTTGAGTAATTGGTGAATGTTTGAAGTGCATGCAAGTTAACTTCTCTTGTAACTCTTAGTTATTATTGAATGTTGGAAGAACAAGCCCTTGTATGTAAGAAGGTTAGATGAATATAGCTAATTGTGTCAAATGATATTTAGAGTAATGCTTTTGAAGATGTTTACCTTGTATGTAAGCAACAAGGTTCGATTTAATGCATAATTGTTGTATATTATTTAAAGTAATCTTTTGAAGGTCCATGATGGTAAAGTCAAAGTTAAATTTGAGTTTGCTAGGTCGACACCAACACCAAGACCACACGTTATACTTGAAACTTTGAGTAATTGGTGAATGTTTGAAGTGCAGGCAAGTTAACTGTTATTGTAACTCTTAGTTATCATTGAATGTTGGAAGAACAAGCCCTTGTATGTAAGAAGGTTAGATGAATATAGCTAATTATGGTAGATGCTATTTAGAGTAATGCTTTTGAAGATGTTTACCTTGTATGTAAGTAACAAGGTTCGATGTAATGCATAATTATTTTATATTATTTAAAGTAATGTTTCGAAGGTCCATGATGGTAAAGTCAAAATTTAATTTGAGTTTGATAGGTTGACGCCAAGACCAAGACCACACGTCATACCTAAATAAAATAAGAGATATTTTTTTAAAATAAATTTTCATAAAATAAGAGATATTTACTACAATATTATTATTATAGGAAAGAAATCATTCTTCCTCTCAGTTTAAGGGTTACATTGAGATTGTTGGTTCTAGGCTAGTTTACAGGTATACTCATTTAAGAGTTCGTAAGGCTTGAAGACAATGCAACAATATTCATAGGCACAAAGCCATTACAACATTATTTATCAAGGAATTATAATTTATCATGTCGCTAGCAAAGATTTGAATCTAAGTGGAGAAGATAATATTTTCACAAGATTATTGAAGATTTAGTTGTAGTGGGGAAATTGAGGATGAACTTTTAGACTATTCAAAGAAATTGAAATATCTAATCTTGAAACTGATGTTAGTTCAAGGGTTGATCTTCTAGATCATTTAAAGACATTTAAATTACCTAGTTTCAACTTAGAACATGTGAAAAATATTAGCCAATGTCAATTCCATTTGTCAAATGGGTCACACATCAACCCTAGAGAAAAAAACAAGGGGACTGTAATACTTTTTTTGATCCATCCATGGCCTATTAATGCTTGCTTACTATAGGGGTTGGAGAAATATTTTTAGTAGGAGTTCCAAAATATGGTCTCCATAGTAAGAGTAATGCCAATACTAGAGTAGTGAATGTAGGGAAAGGCTATTGGCCAAGGCAATGAAATTGAGGTAACTTGTAGAAAATATTTGTGGGAGAATAACTCATTATAGGTGTGGGAATGTCAGCCTCCATCAAAAGAAAGAATATAATTATAACTCATGCATTTTCTTGTTCTCCTGATTCATATTAGGTTGTGAGGAACTACTAGAACCTAAAATTGACTTCACAAGGGGGATGTAGGTTTGTCTGAGTTAAACTCTTGTAATGTTGGAGTGGTTGTAGACTATGAGTGGAGGTTAAACAAGGTGGAGGTGATAAAATGTGGATAACTAATCTTAGATGATATAGTAGGACGCATTTTAGAAGATAGAAGAAAACCATGATGATATCATTAAATTGTGCAAGGGTAGTTCTAAATAAAATAAAATGCAGTTGTATAAGAGAAGAATCTAAAATTAAATCTAGGTGAGGAATTATGATGGAAGACACCCTTCCATTGTAGGATAAAGTATTGAATAAGAGATTTTATGCTAGGCTTATCTTTGATGTAGTGTCCCTTTTTGGTGAGATAACTTTCATGACACTTGAAGAGGGTGATTTTGATGCAATGATATAAAGATTATGAATGTTAGACTTATGTATATGATTGTATGCTATAGACCTAGTTTAGGTCACATGGTTGCTATGTGGTTATGATAATATATATGGTTGTGTCTATAAGAACTAATTTTGGTTAATAACATATTATCAATGTTTTCTCTTTTGGTAACCTAGTTTGGACATAGGTGTATGACATGGATGATGATCTAGGATTGAGACACATAGATCCATGGATGATCATGGTTATGTGAAAAATATGGTTAATTATGATTTATGGATGATATATGATTTGTATGATTATATATGGATAATATTGTACTAAGAAGGATGTGGCAAGGGCCCTGATTATTTGCAAACAATGATGCTCAAATTAGAAATAACTCTTGAAGTCATAATACATGATTTGTATGATTATATATGCCCAATCTTCTATTGAGAAAGATGTGGTAGGGGACATGGTTACTTGCAAACAAGGATGATCAAATTATAAGTGACTGTGGAAGTCATGATACATGATTTTTATGATTATATATGCTTAATATTGTATTGAGAAGGATGTGACAGGGGATGTGGTTATTTGCAAACAAGGATGTTCAAATTATAAATGGTTGCAGAAGTCATTTCTCTATAACCAAAACGACTGTGGAAGTCATGGACAATCTTTGGTAAAATGTGAATAAGTTAATTATGAAATTCATTTGATCTATGAGATTGTGATGTGTGCAGATCTTGGAACAAGGCATTACCAACAAACCATCAGATGTGTATGAGCTCACAATCAGTACCTTAAGGTGAAGCACGGAGGCAGAGTATATGAGAAGCCATGGAAATTAGGGTGCATGGTTCTAAACCCATGAAAGATAAAGACGTGGAGTCTTGGATATATAATAAAAGGAATATGGCACGGAGTCCTAAATCCATGAAAGATAAAGATGTAGAGTCTTGGATCTATAATAAAAAGGTTGGGACATAGAGTCCTAAATATTTAAAAGATCAAGGTGTGGAATCTTGGACCCTTGGAGTAGATCAGGGCGTAGAGTCCTCAATCTACTAAGACATGGAGATGTATGCAATAGGGATACAGAATCCCTATTCTCTGGAAGAAAAAATACCACTCATGGGTAGCTCAAGGATGAATTTCCTTAATAAAATCTCATTTCCGACAATTATGGAGTGACATTCTAAAAATAGAAAGACATGTCTAGCAGCTCAAGTATGAGTTTCCAAAAAATAGTAAATCACCTTCAATCAATGGGTAATCAAGCGTAATTGAAGGAAAATCACTTAACTTATCATGAATCAATCATAATAGTTCAGTCTCAACTTAATCCTCATTATTATTATTATTATTATTATCTTTTATGAGACTATGATATTATTATTAAAAAATAAATTATAAATCACCTTCATCTCCTCAATCACTTCACACCTCTCACCTTGATGATTCACATGGCTCTATGTAACTCTCTCTCTCTTTTAATAATAAATTACACTATTTTTTATGCATTCATCAAAGAATGGCATATTATTCTTACACTCATTAAAGACATGTCATAAAAGATTCCTCTTACGCTCTCTTTATTGCATATGTTACACTCTCCTTAACTAAGGCATGCATACCTCTCCTTGATGGCACAGGTTATACTCTTATAAATGGAATAAAAGGCATGCATATTACTCCTCCTTTATGACAAGAATTTGTTGCTCCTCCTATATATGTGTCTCATGTATTCTCACTTGGAGGGGTTGCATGGTAATACCAAGAGTTTGAGAGATTTGAAGAAGATTGTGAGAGGCAGAGATTTGGAGAGTAGCCAAATGCTAATCTAAATTACTAAGTATCTCTCCCAAATGGAGTTGAACATGAGTGGTATTGAGAGGAAGTAAAACTTGTCTTCCTCAACTTGCCTTGTATATCTCTCTACTTCTATATTTTGGTACTTCTTGTGAGCTCTTATAGCTCGAGGGTTCTAGGGGGAGAAGTTCTCCCTGGATATGATAGGGTGGAAAACATGATGGCTCAAATGAGTTGGTTAAGGGATCGAAGATGGATCATATTTGCAATGATTTGAGTTGAATATCTCTTCAGGTATAGTTATTATTGTCCTAAAATTATAGTATAGCTTTAGCATAAAATAAAAAGTAGAAATTTAAATTGTTGTAAGAATCTCATTTTGGTTTAAGCTTATGTTATTTGGAATCTTATTGGATAGTTGAAAATGAAGACTACTAGTGGTCTATATGAATGGATGTTTGATCTCAAGATGTTATGGAATTATTATTGGTGTAGTCTATTGTACTAACATTGGTATTGTAGCATTTGAGAAAGGAAAGCCAAATATTGGTGAAGGTAATTGCAATAAAGAAATTCCAAAGGACTTGGGTAAGAGTTTCATGAGTTTTGGTTTTGTTTCAGGTAATTAGAAGCATGTTTTAAAAAATGGTTTGAGGATATTTTGCATAGTGTTTGACAAAATCTGTTACCTTAGCTTTGGTCACAAGTTTGCTAATTGATCTTTCTCAAGGGTAGTAACTGATCACCATGTTGGTGTTCCAATTGAGTCTTGGTTCCATGATTCTCTTTGATCCGTTAATGAGCCTATACTTCTTGCTCTCATCGTTTTGAGATCTTGGGAGCTTGACCTTTAACCATAGAGGCTCTCGATTTGTGTTGTTTATACACCCTAGGGAGACCCTAATAGCATATTCTTAGGATATTTGGCTATGGGGTCATAATATAACTAAGCTTGTGATCCCTGGCTAGCTACATGGGTTCAAGGCATTACCAATGGCTAATGACCCGTTAACAAATAGAGAAGTATGTTGAGTATCGAATTAAACAGTATGAGCTTACTAAGCCATGTCTAAACACCCCCATGGAGTAGAATGGTGAGTTACTCAGATGATACTAGTTACTAGACTAATCAAGAAGTGAATCTCTTTATCAATATGTCACGACATTTAAGGTGTTATAATAAGGCTTAATAGCAATGTCATGTTAAGTATTTCATTTCATTCCTATTTCTCCTCCATGCCCGTCTAGGCATTGATCCCCCTGGTCCCCACTGTCCGCACTTTCATTTCCCTAGTCCTTATTTTGCAAAGTGTTTGAAAAAACCTGTGAATGGGAAATGCTATAATTTTTTTTTATCCTTATGCATGAATAAGTGTTAATTTGTAGCCTACCAGAGCAGGAAATGTATGCATACTCGAAATAAAAATGTTATTTAAAAAAAGATGGAAGACAAGAGTTTCAAAGAGAATCATTGAGGTAACTTTCAATCATTATGTATTGCAATAGTTTAGGATGCTTGTCATGTGTTTGTAAAAATGATTGAATGAAAATAATGCTTGATGAATCTCAAAGCCCTTCAATTCACTTACAGTGGATGAAATGATTTTGAAAGGCATTTAGAAAATACATAGGTAATTATAATTTAATTATAGGTTGTTATTTGTTTTTCATAGCTATAGATTCAAGCTTGCATGCCATCTATTTGACAAAATTTGTAAATGACATTCTCAAAGTCAACATATTTGCTAGTTTTTAAAAATGCATCTATGCGTGGTTTTGTACCCATTCAGGACAACCTCAAGGGGTATCCATACCATAAGGACCTGTAACCCCCGATTTGATTGCAAAAAAACCCTTTTCAAAACTTGGATCATAAATCTGGGTGATTTTACAAATTGCCGTTGTTAGTTATGTTCATCTATTTTGTGCTCATTTTTCCGTTGCTCGGGGTTTTTGGCTTGCGGTCTTGCTTGATAGTGACCTTTGAGTGGGTTCTAAGGATGTCTTGTTGACCATATGCAGATTTTTGGTCTTGTATGTTGATTTCTATTATTTCTAATGTAAAAGAGACAATCAAATCTCCAATTTTTTTTTTTTTATTGTTATTTGATTAATATAAACTCTACATGTTATATAGTGGTTAAATAAAAAACTATTAATATTTTTTAATAAAATACACTCTTAAAAAATATATACAAATAAAAAACTCATGATTTCATTATATGCCAAATGTAACTTCACCATTTCATTATATGCAAAATATCACTTCACCGTTTCATCATAAATAGAATTATAATAGCGTTATTTTCTCATATTCTATTATTTTGAGCTCTTAATATTCTTCCCTAACATAAAATTCCACAAACTTTTGTTGTAAATTCAATAACTTTGGCGATGACTGACCACTTGCTGCTCCGACGTCATCTCATGATATTGGATTTTCTTAATCCACAAATGCCTTCGGTCTGTCCCAAGGAAAAATTTCGCCTTCCATGAAAACTATGAGTTTTTTATTTATTAAAAAAACTAAGTTAAACTGTAAGGAAAAATTTCACCATGGTTTCATTGAATTAAAAGATCACCATGGTTTCATTGAATTAAAAGATTATGAAGGTTGGTGTTGTGACTAATATTTTGAAATTGAAATCTAAGATATAGGTGAGTTAGATATTTTTAGAGAAAGTAGAATTCATGTTTAATCATTTTAGTATCATAAGGATGGAAGTTTTTTTGATAGCATAATGTTTTGGGATTATTCAATGCCCAATTTCACTATAGGGCTCATGAGAATCCGTTCTTTATTTTAGCAATATTGATTTTTATTCTTTACACTAATAAAAACATAGAGATACTTCTAATCTTCTAGAATAGGGTTGATCATCTCCTTATAATATTTTCATTTTCTCATGTCCTCTAACTCTTTATTACACCATAATTTCTTCTTAACGTTAGATTTAAATATATTTTTAATATTATTCTTACTATGCAATATATCTCTTTCTTTATGCCCTAATGGTTTAGCCAAGATTCACGATCCTTATGCCATCTATGCTTGAGTCGACGCTGGTCTTTTTTGAAGCATTTTGTTTTCCATGTTATTTGACTTGATCGTATGCATTACATACTTGGTCATAGTCACGATCTCAATGGGGAAAGACTTGTTTCTATGAGAAAGATAAAATAGGTTGTATCATCATTAATTTTGAGATTGTAAGTTATAAAATTCTTTTAGATCTACTCTACCTTTCTCCATGATTTTCTAGAGATACTATATCCCTAAACTTTTCATCCATATAAAATAATAAGAGTAACAAGAGTCTCAAAGAGGAGGTTTTTCTTATCCCATACCCAAAGTTCCACTAATTTACAATTGTTTTCAAGCCCATAATTAACTTTTCACCCTTCATTTATCCTTTTCTCGATGCTATAGTTTGAGCTAAGCTTGTGATGAATATTGTTGCTAAGATATTTTTATGAGGGCACTTCCTCCAAGTTATTATTTTCATATATGAAAGTATCATATATGATATTTTTTGGATTTAAATATCATAAATTTCATTTTGTTAGTATTAATAATCATACCCATATTGGCGTAGAAATCCTTAGGATTCTTAGTTGTTTGCCAAGATCATGGGGACTCCTTACTATAAGAGCTTTATCATCATCTCTTTTTTTGTAAACTGCGTCCATATATTTCTATTGATAACAAAAAAATATTACATAGATAAAAACTTCATGTCCATACTGAAAATTCTTGTTTCACTTCCAGGGTAACCAACACTAACTGATCAGAGGAATGTTGAGACAATCTTTGAGCCAAGGAATATATATATGTGAAGTACTTTGATTGAAGAGCTTTATCACTTTATCCTCATCATAAAGAAGAAGAAATATGACTATACCAACAAGAAGTGGGTGGACACAACTTAATTCTTCCAAACAATTTTCTAACATGTCAATGTATATGCTTATAAAGGTTGGGGACAAGGGAAAACCTTACTTAACTCCTATATTATAGTTATTTTTTTCCAGACAACACTCATTGTTCCTAAACTTGGCAATAACCTTCTCATATAGCCTTATCACAACAAAACTAAACTTAAAAGGAACTTTTAGCTCTTCCAACTTATTCCAAAGGTTTGTGATGGCCACCATGTCAAAAGTTTTTCTAAAATCAACGAAACAACAAATTAAATTGCTTTATTATTATAGCGCTCCTTTGCTGCAATTATCCTAAGAGTAAAAAACTGGTTTGCAATTGAATTAGAACTACTAAACCCAACCTAACCTTTGCCTCTTTTTCCATGCCTTTCTAGCCACATGCTAATCTTTTTTTCCAAAATCATTCCATGTAACTTGGCTAAAATGAGGCTAATCATAATTGTCCTATAATTAGCATGATTGTCTTTAACTCCACTTTTAAAAAAGATACATTGAGACTTTGTGTCCAAAGCCTAGTGAAGCCTTTCTTCATTGCTAAATTGATGACCTTGTGTATATGAGGGATGAGGATAGGCCCTCCACTTTTAAGATTTTAGCATGGTATCCTTCAATGTCCTCAATTTTCCTAGTTGCGAGTTGCTTAACCCTAAACTCTATGTATTCCATAGAAAAATATTCAATCTTTATAAAAATGTTTGGAATGGTGTCCATGGCATTAGAAGATTCATAAAGAATTTTAAGGTAGGAATTCTAGTCCTTCAAGGGAATCATATTATCTTCTTTAGTATTATGGTTAAAAATTGCCTTTAGAACTTTCTAGGATCAAGTTTAGATATTTCTAAAAGCTACTCTTGTGATTTATTTGTGCAATACATTTTTTATCTTTTAATTAGGGATTTATACATAATTATCTTATTAGGTTTTATGAACTCATTAGAACCATCCCTAATAGTCTTCCTAGAGATTTTACACTTTCTATCACACTAAGATTGGTAGTTTTATTTTCCTTTTTACACAATACCTTGATCAAGAACTTGATAATGCAGTAGAAACGGAAGTCCTAAAATTATACTAGAGGTCTTAATTGTTGTCATTATAAGATAGGAGATTTAATTCACTATCTAATCCCTTTAAGAAAAGATCAATTTTATTTTATTTTTCCAAAAATAGGTGCCTTTGATTATAGAATTTTTCTTTGGGGGGGGTATTGTGCATGACAAATTCTAGAGTTAGAGTTAAAGGTCTCTAATGGGAATCAGGTTCATTCTAATTTAAAATGTCAAAATTTACCATTGGTTGTATACGCGAATATCCTATATCACACATTGCATGACACCACTTCCCAACCCATGAATACAAGTCCTCTAGTTGGAGTTTAGCCACTTCATTACACCATTGCAAATTATTAGACTTTGAGAACCACAAAGTTGGATTAGCTCAGTACTAAACAAATTCTCACTTAAGTGTTTAGAGTTTATTATATATCTACTATCTAAAACGAGGTCTTAATCTAGAAATAAAGGATTATTGTTGGAATCATTTCTTAAAAGAATCGCTTGATCAATTATTTCTGATCTTTAAAGTCTCACAACAACACGATATTACCTTAACTTCTTAGACTATAAATATTTTGTTTTAGGGTATTATAGGGAGAATTTTTATCTAGTTTGTTTTTCTTATAAAAATTAGAATTAATAGGTGTGAAATAATATGTTAGTATATACATCTTCTTAGCACTAATGTTTGAGATCTCTATCCAAATGTATTTATTGAGAGAGTATATCTTGTGAAGCCAAATGTGAGGAGAGATGTTATTTTTTATGTAACAAACTATGGCTCCAATACCTCTGCGGTAGGATTTATTGTCCCGTGTTGACCACAAGAAAAATCCTTCTATGTTAGGGGCCTTATATTCTTCATTCTCCCACATTTCAACTAGAAAAATCATAGCAAATTCACTTACGGTCTAACTTAGCAAAGGATCTCTGCACCATGTAAAGCCATAGCAGTTCAAGAGAGGATCGAAAGTGTCCCAAATTCCAATTTATTATTATTTCTTTTGTCTCTGATCTAGGTGGATATTGGTGGCCCCCTGCCTATTCCACCTAGACCCTCCAGTCAGTTTCATTTGTTTCCTTGTTTATTTTAGCATTTACTATTTTTCGCAGTTTTTCGGGTCTATAACTTCCATAGCAGTTTTGACCCCCTAAACGACATTTTTTTGAGGTTCATTATAGGCTCATAGTCATAGGGATGGGCCTACAACAAAACCTATATTACTCAGAGATACCTTTCCAACAAGGTATCATATGTGCCAAATGAAGATAATATGACCAAGTTACGACCATGGGAAGTTGGTTGCCCAACTAACCCCAAGGGCCCACAAAATCTTGGGTTACATCTCCTGGGGTTAGGGTCTTATCATGCTTTTCGATAATAAATAGGCCCTTGAGCCTCATCGTAACACAATTTAGTTGGCATGTAGCTACCACATCTCTTATTGGAGATAAGCTACCATCGCCCGAGCTATCTTATTTCCATTTTGTTTGTAAGCATAGTTCATTATTTTTCTATTAACGAAATGAAGTGTTTTTCTGTTGCTTCCCTTTATTTATGATTATAGCTGTAATTTGTTGCGTTCTTTTTTAACTTTAGATTAGTGGTATCAGAGCAGTCTTCTCTCTCTATTTTTCTTTGCATGTTCCCAACAAGGCCAGGGTATAAGGAGTTAGGGCTCGATCTGGTTGAACCATTGCAATATCAACGTCGCAAACCTCGAAGAGCTCCCATGGTAGAAGAAAAGAAAGACGAGGGGGCAAGAGATCTTTTCGAAATATTTCTCGAGGAAGCCCTTGAGCGATAGAGGAAAGAGATGATGGATAACTTTTCCCATATCCTTCGACGACTATGCACAGGCAATGCATCTTCATCCAACAGCCACTCCTTTTAAGGTATGCGTTCAATTTGATATTCCCATATTTGAGGGCCTGATAGATGTAGATGACATAGATAGATGGTTAAATCTGTTGGAAGGATATTTTCAATTCATGACTTTTCCAATCAAGAAAAGATTATTTTTGCACATCTCAAAGCCACCCCACATGTCAAGGATTGGTGGGAAACCTACTATGAGAAAAAGGATGAGAGTGAACTCTCGTTGTGTTTAGTCACACCCACTTGGGATTGTTTCCGAGATGCCATCAAGGGACAATATTACCCTGTCGGGAACTATGAAGTTAAATACATAAAGTGGTCCATGCTACGGCAGGGAAGGGATCAAGATGTGCCAGAGTTCACAAATATTTTCCATACCCTTCGCATGAAGCTAGGTATCAAGGATACTGAGTGGCATTTGGTACTCAAGTACCGTGGTTGTCTACACAAGTACATCCAGGATGAGATGGAGCTCCTGGAAATTTCCTCACTCAGTACAATGTACTGATATGTTGTCAAGATTGAGCAGAAGTTTAAACAGAAGAAGTGGGACTTTGGATCTGCAAATCCAAAGCAAGGAAAAGGTGCCCCCAAACCACAGAGAAAAGGACAAAGCCAAGGTAGGGCTACCTAATATATCCCACTGAATCTGAAAGCAAAGAACAACACCACAAAGACAAAGGAGGACATGGGAAAATGGTGTGAGTTCCATGAGAGCTCCACTCACAACACAAGTGAATGTCGGGCCTGCTACACAACATTTTGTCACTGTCCCTATACTCCCTGTTCCTCAATCTTGGAGGACCTCTACAGTGACCCTCATGTGTTTTCCTATCATGAAGAACATGTCCTTGCATCACTCTTCATCTACAAAACATTTCCCTCTTACATCATTTCCAGAGAATATTCCTTCAAACTCAATTTTCAAGGACGACACTATCCTTCAGTTTCTTCCACACATCGATCTGCAGATTCTAACATTGAGCCTAGCATTAGTCGGAATTGGTAATCCATCTATGACCCATGCCAACCCTCTTTTGGAAAATTTTTAAAAATGGAGTCAAAGCTTCCAGGTCTAGAAGCTTCGTGAACGGAAGTATGGTAAATGGTTAGTCAAGATAGAGCCGAGAGAGACTGTTTGGGCTCCTTTCCCCTATTAAAATGGAGGAAACCAAAAGGGATAAGACCTCTCCCATTATAAGAGGATCCATGTCCCCTTTCTCAAGCTATATAAGCTCCTCCTTTTCCAACCTCAGCTAGCTAATGAAAAGGCTAGAATAATTTGCAAAATCTTGATAGCCAAAACAACTCTTGAGAGATTTAGCCTTCTAGTTTGTGCTTGTAAAGGGAGAATAAGTTTGTGGTTTATTTGGTTTGGAGAAAAGAGGAATAAGCCTTGAAATTCTATTGTTTGAGGGTGAATCATGAGATGCTAACAGTGGTGCTGGAACCCAGACATGTTGAAGGAAACCTGCAACGCTAAGGCGAAGGTTGTACATTCATTTTTTCATAATAATACAACTGATATTTTGTTTCCTATATCAACTGCATATGTTATTTTGTAGCTTGAGACTCCTTACCCTCCTAAGTAGGTTGAATATATTGTATGTTATCATGTGTGCTTTGGTTGCTTGTCTATTTGTTTTGAGTGCTTGATTGACATTAAGGAGTTGATCGCTGGAGAAAAGATACAAGGACTTCATCAAACAAGGATTAGTGATATAAGAGGTAGGATCTTATCCATTCTCAATCTAAGGGAACTTATGTCAAATTTGGAAAAGGAACGTATGGTAATAGCGGGGTGAAGGAGAGGAGATGGGGTATGCATTTTTCGCTGATAAATCTGGCACTCATGGCATTTGTAGACAACAAGAATGCAGTCTTTAAAGATGAAGGGCCAGAAATAGGCAGCACGGAGGATCTTTTGAGCAGTGGCATAGCCAGATAGATGATCACCACATGTGCCAGAATGGCAGTCATTTAAGACTCTTTTAGCCTCAACAAGAGTTAAACATTGACAAAGAATCGAATCAAGTATCCCCAATGATGAGGTAAGGTTGGGATTGATGCTGAATGCGTCAACAATCATCCTTGGACAACATAGACTGGAAGGTAGATGTTTGGAGATACACGATGATATCACCATACCAAGGATCAAGAGTGCTAGTTAGAAAAAGAGTCTCAGTGGGTAACTGCTCATCAACACCTGTAGGTAGAGAAGCAGAGGGAAAAGAGAAAATCAACTCAGCAAATACAAGTGATTGATTCGAAATCGAATTCCTAGAGGATGACAATCCACTTGGAATATTTTCCCCCAAGCAATTGACGAGTTAGAATATAAGTCATGGGGTTGCAATTAGAAATCACGGTTGTAGTGAGGAGGAGAATATAATGTTGAAAGTGTTGAACAACCTGCACAATAACCAAAGCCAATTTCTCGACATGTGAATAATGGGTCTCAGTATCGAGGAGATTGTGGCTAAGGTAATAGATGACATGTTCATGACCTTTTTCATCGTCTTGCACAAGCACCAAAATGATAGTCCTAGAAGCTGCAACTAGATAGAGGAAATAATCACAATGACAATTTGGAGGGTGAAATAAAGGAGAATTAATGAGGACAACTTTGAAGTCATCAAAAGACTTTTGGAAAGTCTCATCCCAACGAAATGGAGTTCCTTGCTTAAGTAATTAGGTGAACCCTGAAGCTAGCTCAACATAATTAAGCACAAAGAGACGAAGGAAATTCACTTTCCCTTGCAAACTCTGTAATTGATGCAACGAAGAGGGAGGGGGTATATTAACAATAGCCTCGAATTTGAGAGGATCAAGATGAATACGATCCTTCAAAACAATAAAATCAAGAAGTCGTCTAGACTCAATGCAGAAGACACACTTATGCAGGTTAAGTCGAATGTTATTGTTTCGAGAACAAAGAAATATTTGTCAAAAATGATTAAGATGGTCATGGAACTTACGTGAATGAGCTAGAATATCATCCAGATAAGGTTGGATGATGTTCTTAATTTCATGAAGAGCATAAGACATTGTTGATTGGAAAGTAGCCCCAACATTCTTAAGGCCAAAAGGGAGATTTTTTATATGCAAAAGTCCCACACAGAAAGATAAAGGCAGTCTTGTGTTGATCATCCAGTGTAATGTTTATCTGGTTATAACCAGAAAAACTGTCCATAAAAGATAAAATCTCACTCCCATCATATTCATCTATAATTAGATCTATAAAAGGAGTGGGATAATTTTCCTTCGGACAAGCACGATTAGTGTCATAGTAATGAACAAAGATGTGAATGGTGCCTTGTTTCTTAGTCATCGGGACGATGTTGGACACCCAATCTATCAGAGGAATAGGATAAATAAATCCAACTTTAAGAAGTTTTTCAATCTCTCCTTTGATGGCAGCCAGTTTTCTAGGGTGCATAGGACAAAGTCGTTGACGAACGAGCTTTGTGTTATGATAAGTTAGAATTTCCTGCACGACTATACTTGGGTCAATGCTAGGAATTCCTTCATACGACCATGCAAAAACATCTTGAAACTCTCGAAAAAGTTGAGTATAAAGCTTGATCTCATCAGGAGAACAAGTTACCCCAATATGAATGTTTTCAATGATACTGGGTTTAACAGAAATGTCATTAGGCGTCATTTGGGTAATATTACCCATGTTCCCTTCTGACCAGACTTCATGGGTCATGATGGGCGCCTGAAGTGTTTGGGTCGGGAAACAAGAAGAGAATTCCTCAAGACAGGTAGACATGACTTCTTGGCCAGGTAAGAATGAGGAACGATGATGAGTATCATTCCAAGGTGCTTCCTCAAGAGACTTAATTTCCATGATACTTTCATCAGTAGGAAAGGTCATGATTAAGGGATCATAAGAATCTGAAGAACCAAGCCAAGGAGATTGAGAATACGTGTCAAGAGACATACCCAAAGCAGTGTGATCAATAGATGCCAAGGCTGAAACTGAAACAATATCCACATAATTAATCTCGGCGGCGCTTAAGGTCATGACATCAGATCAGGAGGGGGAATGACCCAAGGATCAGACTTAACTGAGATCATATTGACTAAGGAAACATGTGGAGGTGGTAGAGGAAAAATACCCATTAAGGTGGGATCTTTGAAAAGTCCTGCCCCCACACTCTCATATGGAGCACCGACATGCTTCACATAAGGAACATTGCCATCCAAGGAGGAAGAGGCAAAGAAAGACAATTGGTCAACCATGACGATTTTCCCTTGATGAGGAAAACAGATCACACGGATAAGTGAGGAGGTTACGCAATGCATAACATGGATCTAGCTCCGTCCGAGTAGAAGATTATAGTTAATATTTGCATCAACAATTTCTACTTCGACATTAACTATCTTACCTTCCAAGGTAATGGCAAGATTAGGAAGGACACTGAATGGTCGAGAATTGTGTTCATCAAAGGCTTCCAACATGTTAGGTGATTGGTTTAGGGTAGGAGAACCAATTGCCTTCCAACAAGACACATACATGATGCAGGTAGAAGCACCTTCATCAATGACGGTCTTGTGAATTGTCTTCTCATTAATAATCACCTGAATGAGAAAGGAAATCTAATGGGGTAAGCACACAACATGGTTTTCCAGATCAAATCAAATGAAATTGGAATTAGATGGATCAACACCTCTGATGGCCGACAATAATGATTTCCACTAAGAGGGAGAACTTTGAAGGACCTCAAGAGCAGACATAGCTAATGGCTCTTGAGCTAAATCCTCAACAATATTGTAGTGCTCAGAAACTCAAGCATTTGGATTATACGAGGACTTTCGTAGCACACCTCGAGAGGGTGGTCAGACAATGGAATCAGGATTAGGTTGCTATATATGGAGAGGACCAGAGGTATACGAGATAGAGGAGGAAGGAGTACTTTCATTCTCTTTCCCTGCTATCGGGTTTTGATAATCTTTAGATCTGGTAGCCACATTTATAGGTGTATTCATCATAAACACTTGGGAACCTATGGAAGAGAAAGACAGAGGTTGGTCTGCCATTTAGGTCTGCTAGGATAGAAAGGGTTCTTTTAAGATATTCGAGGTCCCTTTTAGCAAGTGACTGACTTTAGATCGTTAGGGACAATCTTTAGTGTAATGATCCTCCTCATGGATGAGGCACAAATACTTTGTCTTTCTTTGAGAAGCATCACCAACAAAAGGTTTAAGAGGGCCCTGTTCTGTGGGCATCGGCTTTGGCCTTGCCTTTGCCCTTCTTTTTACCCTTAGAGGTTTTTTTTGCTGTGGTAAACTGGATAGGTTGAACCTCAGAGGTCTTACCAGGACCAGATGAATATCTAGAGGGACCATTGGAACTAGTGTTCGAGACAAATTTCTGCTTTGAAGAAGATTTTACGAGAGTCGGAGACACAGAACCAATAACTCCATCAACAGGTGGTGTAGCCGGAGACTTTGATGTTGTCACATTGGATGATGGTCTTGAAGCATCATGTAACATCTCATATAATGTGCCAGATTACGAGTAGACTAGGTCTAAATACTAGGCATGAGTGATGGCTTGCTCCTCAATAACACACCCACCCATAGCTATGTCCCTAGAAATTGGGCCAACAAATGATTTGGTGAACCATTCTGTCAGCAACTGATTAGAAATTTCAAACTTGATCAGGTGACGCCAACGTCTCCATTCATGGATGGGATCAGAGATATGGGTCACGGTGTCTTGCTTCAATGACGTAAGCAGATAGGTATCAGTTTCATAATGAACTGGCAGCTGGAAATGAGTGAGGAAAGCCATAACCAGAGAGTTGAAGTCACTGTATGTACCTCGAGGCAATTCGATGTACCATTTTGCTGCAGCCCCTGTGAGAGTTCTTTGAAAAAATCAGAGACGGATAGAATCATCGACATACGAATTGGAGGAGCACTAGAGGTGATATGTCATCATGTGGGCTTGTGGATCCTCCTTCGCTTTTCCCTCAAATTTGGGGCAATCGCTAGGAACTTTCGTTGGAACTGGAGGCCAATAAGGTGAATGAAGGATAGGATCATTAGTGAGTCTCAAAACATCCAGCAGTTCCAATGTGGCCTAGAACAAAAATTGTGTGTTAAAAGGCATTTGGGGCCTTTGAGTAGACCCAAACTGTGGAACCCAACCTTGTTGGTAAGGATTTTTCCCTCACAATGGAGGATTTTGTCCATATGGAATCTGATTTTTTCCCCACTGGAGGTTACCTTTCCGGTAGGGAGGATTTGGTCCTAAGTAGACTTGATATTGTCTTGCCATAGGCCCTTGATAGGCATATGGGTTAAAAGGTTGTTGAGCCTATTGACCTTGGACGTTGTTGACCCAGGACGAAAGGATTTTGCACCTGCTACCCCTGGACATAAGGATTTTGAACTTGTTGCCCCTCGACATAAGGATTTTGAACCTACTGCTGCAGGGGTTGACCTTGACCTTGCAAAGGTTGACCTTGGCCCTGAACATGCTGACCTTGCTGATATACATATATGATCTGTTGCTGCAAAGGCTAGCTCTGCTACTGCAAAGGATGACCTTGTGGCTGCTGCAAAGGTTGGCTTTGCTATTGCGAAGGCTGACCTTGTGGCTGTTGCAAAGGTTGCCCCTGCGGCTGTAAAGGATGGCCTTGCAAGGAAGAAGGTTGGGAGGACTGCTGAACAAACTGTGCCTATGGTTGCAAAGTTTGCTACGACTGTTGCAAAGGTTTCCCTTGCAGTTGTATCACTTTTCCTTGCTACTGCAATGCTTTCCCTTGCCGTAGTGAAGGCTTTCCTTGTTGCTGCAAGGGTAGCTGGACAGTTCCTAGATGGTTCCCGAATTAAATCTGGCCATATCCACCAGGCACAGTGGATTGGCTAGGCTGAACATAATGTCTAGCTTGAGGGATGTAAGGGGGGGTAACCAAGGCTTGTGAACCATATGGAACATAAATCGGTTGGAATGGATCCCGAGCCATATATGGTTGTTGGTATTGGACGTTACCTAACCCAAATGGATCAACAGGGTTAGGAATAGCATCGTAAAAATGTTGATTCATTCCAACCATGTGAGTTTGTGATCCATTCATATTGGTTTGGCCCGACATAAGAGAAATATTTGTATCTTTCCCTCCAGGTGTGGCACAGTCTGTCCACTCACTGGAGGGGTAGAAGAACTTACCGAGACCTGATTTGAGAGAGTCAGTTGGACCGAGAGAGTCGGTAGAAACAATGAAACAGGTTGAGATGGAATGGTAGGTTGAATCAAAACTAAAGTGACTACAGTTTTTACAATCGGTTGAGAGGTCGTGTTCCGAATGAACAGACCTAAGGTAGGCATAGTATTAAAGACCAAATGGGGTTATGATATAATGACGAGGCACTAGGGGTGCTCGAAGCCAACTGAGCTAGAGAGGTATAACCATGCAGTAATATGGGCTCACTAAAATTAGGATAAGAAAGGGGTGGGAATCTTCTTGTAAAAGAAAAACCTTCCGGAGGGAACTTGTATCCTTGCTCATCACCGGCATGAGCAGTGTGAGTAGCAGAAACTTCTGACTAACTCAGAGAGGATACTGGGATTTCTCCTTCTCATTCCATAGAAAAAACCGACAACGAGCCGAAGATGAACAAGGAGACAACTCCAAGGAAACACCAGGTTGATTGTACAGACTATAAGGATGCTAAGCAGATACTACAAAGGGGCCCGATGGATAAGTAACCAGTCTTTGCAGACTTTCAAAAGTATGCAGACTCTCAGGAGTCTAGATAGGGTTATCAAGGGATTCTGGGCTAGATTTGTAAGGTGACCCAGTATTTGAAGGAGGCAAACGAGAAGACAAAGGTTAAATACTCAGAACAATCCCAAGTTCAACACCTTGATCCTCAAGCGACTGCAGAAGTTCAGGGAAAGATTCTTCGGATGACCTTCCAGATGGAGGAGAGGACGAGGAATGAGGCAAACCTGATGGTTCAACCATGATGACTTTGTCTCAAACAAAAAGAGAGGAAATATTAATTTCAAGGCTTATTTAAAATATATTAAGGATATACTCACATTGTGGTCTAGAATAAAAATATCAGGAATGTGATGTGATCGTGGGAAATTTTTTTTTAAGAAACTAAAACATACTGATGCCTTTTCATGTTTTAAGAGTCAATAAAAAGGAAAATATAACTCTAGTCACTTTTGGTTTGAACAAGCTCAAAAGGAAAAGTGCTTGATGATCTTTAAATTTAAAGAGTCAAAAAGAGCAAAATGACTACTTAGGATAATCTAGGCAAAAAGGATTACCAGGTAATCGTGATCTGTAGAATACCGCTTGGTGAACCGAAAAGTATGAGCAGGCAATCTCCCTGAATGTTGTGTGCGGTGTATCACATTTACAAGGTGGCAGACTCAGCTTCCTATAGATAAATGATTGAAAACCTAGTGGCGTCTTCCTTTATATACACAATGGTACAGGGAGCACAATTCCGTACTAGTGTTGTCTAATGCCAAAGCGAACGACAACTGCCAGGTCTAAAGACGCTGGAACACGTCTCTAGCCTAGACCTCTAAATGTGAGTGTTTAGTTTCAAATGCACCTTAGGTTAATTGAATATATTTTAAAGGTTTATCTTGAAATTAAGTCTCAGGTTTTAGGCCCTATCGATGTAACCTGAAAAACTCTTATGTGTAGCTATATGAGACAAAAAAATTTCAATTCGATGAATGCTTAAACTAATTGAGAGAAGAGAAAGCAATCAATGCAACAAGCAAGCAACTAAAAGTAAGATGACTCTTCACTATTTTTCTTTTCAAACAAAAAAATGAAAATTCTTTCCACTCCCTACTCTTCTTATCAAATGCACTTCAACTAGTCCTTTTAATAGTAAAAGAAATTCATTTTATTTCAAATGCTCATGATGATGTAATTCTAGTTTTCAATGATGCTACATAATGCAACCTATCAATTAGACAAACTAGAATTATGTGTTTTTTTCAATTGAATGCTCAAATGAATCTTTCACGTAAACATTTCAATGAAAATTTTCAAACAACCAAACATTAATCATACACAAAGCACGATAAAAAGAACTCCTTTCAAAATATGCCAAGACTCAATCGAAACAAACTGAGCAATGTAATCTATGCTAAAAAATGAGACGTCCAACAAGAGAAGAGCAAACAAAAGTTTTTCACTTGTTCAATTGAAAATAAAGCAATATAAATCCAAAGGATAAAACATGAAATGCATGAAGCAGCAAACCAACAACTTGGCTTAATGAGCAAATAAGCAAATGAATGGAAAATGACCTAGATGCCCTAGGAACACAAACCGTCGAAAACTTTAAAAATCAAGTAATGAAATCTCAAACCAATCAAGCAAACAAATCAAGCTAACAAAGCATTCTATCCAGGGAGAATAAAGGCAAACAAGCCAAGAAATAGAATCTATGAGCACAAGACACACTGGCAATGATTTAAGAGAAACCTTGATTTTAACCTATAGGAATCAGCGCGATTATCTAACTAGAAACAAGTGCCATTAGGGGCTGTGGCACAAATGTTCAAGAGGAACTCGCACTGGTCGACACAACTGTTAGAAAATTAACAGCACAGGTTGAGGGATTCAAAGAAAAAAGAAAAATTCCACAAACCAAAACCAAACCTGTCACTCTAAATTCAAGAATCCAAGTAGTAGATGACATAAAGTAAAGATTACAAAAGAGAAAGAGTGATACGAGAAAAGTCATCACAAATCATGAAATGAAAAAAAATCCAAAGAGAGGGATGGTTCCTCGGTAGATTCGGCAATTTGTGGAGTAGGAAGATTCTCTCTGCGGACAGAGACAATCCCTTTAGCCCAGGGGAGAGGGTCTAGCCACAAAAAAGGCAATCTAACATAAGTTCCCTTAGATTGAGAATGGATAAGATCCTTCCTCTTATATCACTAATACTTGTTTGATGAAGTCCTTGTGTCTTTGCTCCAATGGTCAACACCTTAATGTCAATCAAGCACTTGAAACAAATAGACAAGCAACCAAAGCACACATGATAGCATACAATATATTCAACCTCCTTAAGAGGCTAAGGAGTCTTAAGCTACCAAATATCATATGCAATTGATATAGGAAACAAAATATCAGTTGTATTATTAGGATAAAAAGGAAAGTACAACCTTCGCCTTAGCATTGCAGGTTTCCTTCGACGTGTCTAGGTTCCAGCACCACTATTAGCATCTCATGTTTCACCCTCAAACAATGGAATTTTAAGGCTTATTCCAATTTTCTCCAAACCAAGCAAACCAAAAACTTATTCTCCCTTTACAAGCACAAACTAGAAGGCTAAAGCTCTCAAGAGTTGTTTTGGCTATCAAGATTTCGTAGATTATTCCAGCCTTTTCATTAGCTAGTTAAGGTTGGAAAAGGAGGAGTTTATATAGCTTGAGAGAAGGGGCACGGATCCTCTTATGATGGGAGAGGTCTTATCCCTTTCGGTTCATTCCATTTTAATAGCGGAACGGAGCCCAAACAGTCTCTCTCGGCTCTATCTCGACTAATCATTTACCAGACTTCCATTCATGAAGCTTCTAGACGTGGAAGCTTTGACTCCATTTTTAAAGACTTCCCAAAAGAGGGTCGGTGCAGGTCATAAATGGATTATCAGCGTCGACAGGCGCTAGGCTCAGTGTTAGACTCTACAGATTGGCACAGGGAAGAAACTGAGGGATAACACTGTCTTTGAAAACTGTGTTTGAAGGAATATTCTTTGGAAATTATGTAAGAGGGAAATGTTCTGCAGATGAAGAGTGATGTAAGGACATGTTCTTCATGATATGAAAACAATGAGGGTCACTATAGAGGTCCTTCAAGATCGAGGAACAGAGAGTATAGGGACAATGAAAAAATGCTATGTAACAGGCCAAGCAGTCACTGGTGGCTGAGTTGAAGGCCTTCAAATCATATGCATGTTCCGACTCTGAATCAGAACCTGATAAGGGGAATGACAAAGGGAAGAAGATCATCGATGTGGAGACTGGTGTTGTTGGAAAGGTAAATCCCCTCTACGGATAGAGGCGATCCCTACTAGCCTAGAACGGGTCTAGCAATAATCAATCAATGCTACTATGCAAGCTCCTAGTTGCAATTAAAAGGTGGGCAATGAAAACCTACTTGGATTCCAACGCTATTGTTTGATGAAGAGATGCCACTCTCGCTCCTTTACTCTGGTCAGTCACGATCCTCCACTATCCTCGCGGATGGACACTTGCACATGCAAAGAGAGAACAAACACAAGCGTGAAATCTAGTAAAAGCAACTATACATCAGTCAGAAAGGATGTAATTCACATTAACCATTATAAGACAAATGAGAATGGAACCATAACAGTAGTCATCTATCTTTTATTAATCAAAAACAGAGAAAGGTACAACCAATGTTCTGACGCTGAGTCCTTCTCAAGAGGGTCCAGCCAGCAAGTCTCATAAGCATTCACCCTTGGAGGTAGATCTCCCAAGACAAACAACTCTCTCTCTCACACAAGGCAACAAGACTTCACAACCTTCCTTAAGCTCTCTAGCAATCCAAACTTAACACACCAACTGCCTATTAGGAGCAGCACTAAAACACTATGAATTCCTCTTATGTCAAAAACTATATCCAAAAACTAGCTGCCCATGGAAATGGTGGAGGCTTATATAGGAGAAGGAGTCTCCATGAATGGTGGAAGGATAAGCTTATCTCCAAGAAAGGTGGATCATATGACGAACAGTCATGCCATAGAAGGGAGGGCGACATTCACAAGGCCAACAACCAGGTCTGGAGTCATCTGGAAGGTTGGCTGTTAGAACAAATTCGCCTAAACAGGATTAGCGCGGGTGAATAACTGGACTGGCGCGTTGACGTCGCATCTCAGTAACGGGGGAAGCTATGTCAACGCGATTTAATACAAACAGAGGATGCGCTGGACATGAAATTCGACCAGCGCGGAAAACCCGTGTGCTTCCGCACTGGCAGCGCACCAATTGCACTAGGAGCCGCCAGTCAGCGCGGTTATTTCAATAACAGTCACGATGATCAAATAAACTTTGGCATAGAGAGTTATTTGGCCAATTCAGAGAGCATGAGCATGATGGATTTGATTTCATGACACAGTAGGAATACTGACAAGGAGACAGTGACAAATTACTGTGTAACAGATTCCCCCTAAAGCATGAAGCCCGAGAGAGTGGGAGGGGTGAAATGCTTTACAAAATTGCCAAACCGGAACACCACCAAGAAGAACCTGCGCGTAGGTACAACTGATATCTTGATTACATGTAGTCTAGGAATGGGCGCAGCCATCCAAAAGACATACAAAGAAGGTCTGTGGTATGGACGCAGCCACCCAGCTGAAGAGACCATGATGATAAAAGGTATGGTCGCAGCCATCCCAAAAGACTCTGGTATGGGTGCAACCATCCATCAATGAGTCATGTAATAATGATCCACAAAATCATAGCTTGGTTCGCAACAGACTAGAACCAGGGTCTTGCGCTCCATCCAAACCCGAACAAAGTACAAGTCCAAACATGCGAATACAGGAGTCGAAGTTGAACATGCTTGAACATCGTCTGATTACCAGCCAATGATGAAAGCTGTTAACAGACGCGAGAGGTGCCACCAATAATGACGATGGTCCTCAAGATACTATAGGTA